>CBVK0100462007.1:0-12311 GCA_900067695.1 Picea abies
TCTTAGCTTAGTCTTTTATGCTTTATTCTTCTAACCCTTTCCTTTACTGTTTTCTTGCTTATCTAACCCAACTAAGCTTGTAAGCACCTCTGCTTTTTCTCATTCAGGTGACAAAAGAGGCACAACAATGCCCCCCCCCCCGTCTCAATATTCCAACAATATTATGTCACGACACATCACTATCCAATGTTGATATGCATGTTGATGTGGCATTTCCAACTAGCCCATTGGGCCATAGACTTATCTTCCCCCAGCCATTCCACTCCTGCCAAACTCATTTAACATGACTTTAAAATACAACATGTTAGTGCCCCAACCCACCAAGGATTTCGATCCACTAGGATACTGGGATATCGGCCCACCACCTTTACCAACACTTCAAACACTCCTCCAAACTTCCCAATACCCAATACTTCGGGCATACGTCCACCAAGATATTGGTGTATCGGGCTCTTTTGAAGGAGAACAACCAAGGAGAAATGTCTTGGGCTCCCATTACTTTTATACTCCAATGAGAAAACCCCTCCTAATATTTACTAAGGCATCCAATGGTTGAGATCTCTCGATGTTCATATCCAACGATCGAGGTTTAAGGTGCTCATCCAATGGATTTAGTATACTATGTCCCACACTCACTCCTCCATGAATTAGATTATGAAAATATTCATCCCTATGACACCATGGCGGCCATGTTGGCTTAGTGAAAAATCAGTATGACATGTGGCACAATCACCATTTGACACATGGACTGATGTGGAATACACGTCATCACCTAGCGCTTGGTTCATCCAATTGGGTGTTGACACTTATCCAATGGGAATTGGTTGGGAGACATTGTCTGACATCTTCTTGACTTCATTCTCACTACTCAAAACCTTATGGGAAAGTGTGTAACATGTCCCTAGAACCATTCCCTATCAGGATACCAGGACATTGGGGCATTGGCTTTACCGGGACACTGAGGTACTAGGTTCTTCTGTGGTAAAAATAGTCAAGGAAAGCTTCTGGGGACCCCAGTACTCTGATACTCAGGAATGAAACGCTTCATGAGCTTAAGTAAAATATCAATAGTTGAAATCCATCAATCCTTCGATCCAATGGTTGAAAACTCAAGGCCATTGTGCAAGGTATAAGCCCAATAAGGCCTATACAACATTTGACACATGACCTCCCACGTGGACTGACCTGGAAAACATGTCATCACCTAGTTCTTGGTTCATCCAATCATGTGTTGACACCTATCCAATGGGCATTGGTTGGGTGATGTCATCTGATGTCATTCTCACTATGCAGAACCTTATGGGAAAGAGTGGAACCTATGCCTCAAACCATGCCCTATAGGCATACTGAGCCATCGACGCATCGACTCCACTGGGACACGGGAGTATCGGGTTCTTCCAAGGTAAAAATGGTCAAGGTAGGGTTCCCAAGGTCCCGATACTCCAATAATATGGTGTCAAACCCTTCTTGATCTTAAGTAAAATATCAACAGCTAAAATCCATCGATCCTTTGATCCAATGGTTGAAAATGTGAAGCCATTGTGCCCTATCTAAGCCCGACATGGCCCATACTTAGTCCATCGGCAACCAAACATTGACACATAGCACCTGCCTCGTCTTGACACATGGACCTGTTATCACGCGCCACATGGACCCATCGTCTTGTGGCATGTTGCTTCCACGATTATCAGGGTATTCATATTTTGGCCCTCCTAGGTACATAAAATCTATTGGTCTTATGGGGTCTATTATTCCAGTACCCCGATATTGGTCTCCCTTCTAATCTTGAATTAATATCTACAGTGGAGATAGCTTGACCTCCCAATCCACCGATTGAGGTTCAAGGGGCATAGAACCTTAGTGTTTTTCCTTTCTGGGCCCACATTAGGTTTGTTAATGAATCAATTGTTGACATGTATCTCCCCTCAAACACATTGGATGCCATGTTGGTGCAACATGCCATCATGACATCATCGCATGCACGTGTACAGAGGGTGTGGAACTAGGGCTAGAACCCTGATCCCAAGTGTCAGTGTTTCAAGGGGTACATAACCAATATAAAAAAAACTCTCAATGCTCTAGGATATAATAGATCGGAAGAGCGTCGTGTATAAAAAAAACTCTCAATGCTCTAGGATATAATATCCCAATCAACTATTACCCCTTCCCAAACACCAGATTTAATTGGATGGCCATCACTCTTCCACCTGTCGATCCAATGGTGGTTAATTCTTCGTTGTTTTATGGATAATAATAAAGGTTTGAAGGGGGTAGATTGGGGCTATCATCCCTTATCCTACATAGACGATAAGGGAATGGAACTAGGGGATGGAATCATGTCCCACTGGGGTACCACGACACTGGACACTGGTCTTCCTAGCATACCCATCAAGAAAAATACCGATGATCTTGGATTTTGATTGTCTTCTCTTCGAGAATTGATGGCGAGGATTTGATGACCATCAAATATGATGGTTGTTGTTTATCTTTGGTATATGCTAAGATTAAATGGGTTCCTTGGGTTTCCCTCATCAATAAACGTCGTGAATTTCAAATGTTTGAATGCATTTTCTCATCTTGTATGCTTCTGATGAAGGCCTTGAACCCTACAAATATTTTGTGTTAAGGAGAGGGAATTCAACACTAGGTTTATAAAAGTTACATATCTGAGGGAAAAACTAGGTATAAGGGAAAACCCCAAATTTGGTAAATCTATCAAAGCTGCTATCGGTTTAAATATCCAGGGAATTCCATCATAAATAAACTATACTACAGCTATGGATCTAAACATACCCAAAGTTTTCCCTATGGCCTTGGTAATTTAGAGAGTACATTCTTAATATGTAAAATCAGACTCTTTCATTTTCCAGATGTTCAGTGAAGACTATAGTTGTTTAGTCTTCACCATTAACACATAAATTAGACTATAAATACAATCTTACACATTGGCTAACAATTCCCAGCCACCCTATGTGTCAAATATGATCACATATAGTGACTAACAACAACGTTTTTCAAAATAAAAACTTTCCATAGAATCATTAATTATAAGTAAATTCAGCTGGAACAATCTCCTAACACACAGAGATTTTCTCAAGCTATCATTTAGCAAGAAATTGAGTTCACACTATTCAAATTTATTCCACGGTATTTTTAGCTTATCATTTACAGAAATCAAGCACATGTATACTTATCTAAGATTTATAAGTGAGGGAAACTACTGAAGAGTGTGCCACTTTCCACCCAACCATAGGCACAACTTCTCTTGGTGTTTTCATAGTTCGCCACCCCATAGCCAGGGTATGATTCCATGAGGGAAATTATCTTCCTACTCAGCAAACATTAAAGGAAAAAGGTTACTCTCATTCTCCTACATGAACCTGGAAACTCAGTCTTCAATCGACCAAGAAACGGGGTTTTTTTGTTTATAAGCATGATTTGAAAACACTTCAAACAATTCCTGAACCTGGAAAAATGCCTCTTTCAATTATTATTTTTTTTTATCTGAACTAGAGAAGCTCACAGATTTTTCTTACTCACAAATTGGTCTCCTAACCCATTTGTGTGCATCCTCTTTCCTTATTGTTCCTTTTTCCCATGATTTCATCTTTTCTTACCTTCCACAACAAGATTTCATGGGTCAAATCAGGAAAATCCCACATGGGTACTTTGCCCATCCTCTAATTAAATCTTGAGGAAGACTTCCCAACTACCATCTTGACTAGTAAATGAATTCCCTATGATAGAGGATTGTTCTAAGTTTGAGAATATATAAACCAGCAAAGTATTGGCCTAGCAGGGTCTCCTCAACCATTTATGTTTCCCCTCACCATTCCCTCTTGTGCATCATAACCTATATTATAGGCATCACCCTCGATAGTTATTCATCATTTCATCATTTTCCATACATATATATATTAAATGTAAATATATTTACATCACAAACTTATCAAAGGTTCATTTTATTTCAAAGTTCATACATAACCAGTCTATGTTAGTTTTGACAATAATTTGCAATTATATTTACAGAATGGGGGAAACAGGGGTATTGCAATCCCATCCCCTTTAAAGGAACACCATCCTCGGTGTTCTGCCTATCACTGTGATTTCTATGCACATCTATAAATAAAAATGGGAATGCTTGTTTCATGGCATCATCCATTTCCCATGCAGCTTCATCTGGACCAAAATGTTTCCATTGCACCTTGACCTATGCAATGGTTCTATTCTTGAGGGGGATCTCTTTCCTATCTAGTATACATTATGGTTCCAATAGGAATTCTCTCTCTAGTTCCACCTCTATCACATACTAGTCAATTATATGAGTAGAATCATGTACATATTTCTTTAGTAATGAAACATGGAAAACATTATGTGCTTTCATTATGGGAGGTAAAGCTAATCTATATGCTACAAGTCCCACTTTGTCCAAAATTTCAAAAGGTCCACAAAATTGAGGTGTCATCTTGGCACAAGTTCCCATTCTCAAGGAACTTCTTCTGGGTCTAATTCAAAGATACACATGGTCCCCTACTTTGAACTCTCTAAGAGTCATATTTTTGTTTATATAGCTCTTTTATCTGTCCTGGGCCACTTTCAAATTTTGTTTTATTTGAGTTACATGTTGTTCCATTTCTTTGAGCATATATGGCCCAAGTGTAATTATGTCCACTGGGTTGTCCCAATTGATTGGAATGTTGCATTGTCTGCCATAAAGAGCCTCAAAAGGACTAATTTTCAATGACTTCTGATAGCCATTGTTGTAGGAAAATTCTACCAATGGTAGATGTTCTTCCCATTTCTTGGGTTGATGCATCACATCCATCCTTAACATGTCTTATAATACTTGGTTTACGTTGTCTGTCTATCCATCAGTTTGAGGGTGGTAAGCTATACTAAATAATAATTTAGTCCCAAAACCAACAAACATAGATTTCCAAAAATTTGAAGTAAATTTAACATCTCTGTCTGATATGATATCTTTAGGTATATCATGCAACCTAAATATTTATTTCATAAATATATTGGCAATATCCATTGCCTTATAAGTGGCTCTTATAAGGATAAAGTGAGCAACCTTCTCAACTTATCCACAACTACAATAATGGCATCATTTTGTTTGGTCGACTTAGGCAGACATGTGATAAAATCCATGGATATTGTTTCACATTTCCATTATGGAATTGGCAGGGGCTGCAACAACCTTGTTGGGTTCTTGTGCTCCACTTTAAGCTACTGACATTCCAAACATTTAGCTAAATAGTCAGTTATGTCCTTCTTTATTCCTGTCCAATTGAACAATTTCTTAGTGGTTGTAATCATTTTTGGATAACCAAGATGGCTAGTATATGGTCTTTTATGTAGTTCATCCATGATGAACCTCTTCAAGTCATCACAATTTGGGATATGCAACATGCATTTATAAGTTAGCAGGCCATCATTCAATAGTTGATAACCTTCATACTTCATCCATGTGGGTTCTTACTCTAGGTATACCTTTACAATTCTGAAAAATTCATATGTTTCTTGGGAAATTTTAACCCTTTCCTTGATGTTGAATTCATAAGTGCTTATAGTTGCCAAGTGAATCACTTGCATGCTTCTATTGAGGGCATAAACCACTCTGTTTTTTTCCCTTAATGTGTTTGATTTCAAAATCAAATTCACTAGGGAGAGCCATCCACCTCGCTTGCCTAGCATTGAGTTTTGGACAGTCAAACAAATATCTCAACTCACTATGGTCTGTCATAAGTACAAATTTCCTACCCAAGACATAATGCCTCCACATTTTCAAAGCATGCACTATGGAAACCAATTCCAAGTCCAGTTTGAGGGTGGTAGGTTGTACTAAATAATAATTTAGTCCCAAAACCAGCAAACAGATATTTCCAAAAATTTGAAGTAAATTTAGCATCTCTGTCTGATATGATTTCTTTAGGTATACCATGCAACTTAAATATTTCTTTCATGAATATATTGGCAATATCTATTTCCTTACAAGTGGATCTTATAGGGATAAAGTGAGTATCCTTGCTTAGCTTATCCACAACTACCATAATGGCATAATTCTGATTGGTTGACTTAGACAGTCCTATGATAAAATCCATGGAGATGGTTTCCCATTTCCATTTTGGAAATGGAAGGGGATGCAACAGCCCTGTTGGGTGCATGTTCTCCACTTTAACTTATTGGCATTCCAAACATTTATCTAAGTAATAAACTATGTCCTTCTTCATTCATGGCCAATAGAACAATTTCTTAGTGGTTGTAATCATTTTTGGATAACCAGGATGGCCAGTATATGGTCTTTTATGTAGTTCATCCATGATGGATCTCTTCAATTCGTCACAATTTGGGATATGCATCATGCCTTTGTAAGTTAGCAAGCCATCATTTGACAGTTGATAACCTTCATACTTCATCCATGTGGCTCCTACTCTAGGTATACCTTTACAAATATGAAAAAACTCATTTGTTTTCTTGGGCACTTTTAACCATTTCCTTGATGTCAGATTCACGGGTGCTTATAGTTTCCAAGAAAATGACTTGCATGCTTCTACTGAGGGAATCAGCCACTCTGTTTTATTTTCCCTTAATGTGTTTGATTTCAAAATCAAATTCACTAAGGAGATCCATCCACCTAGCTTGCCTAGCATTGAGTTCAGACTGGTCAAACAAATATCCCAACCCACTATGGTCTGTCATAAGTACAAATTTCCTATCCATGAGTTAATGCCTCCACATTTTCAAGGCATGCACTATGGTAGCCAATTCCAAGTCATGGGTCACATTATTTATTTTGTGCTCACTCAATTTTCTAGATTCATAACAAATCACATTCCATTCTTGCATAAAGAATCCTTCGAGTCACTCCTTGTAGGAATATGTACACACAAGGAAGTCTTTATTCAGGTCTGCAATTTTAAGCATAGGTGCATTGGTTAACAGGTGTTTTAGTTGTTGAAAACTCTCCTCACACTCCATTGTCCAAACAAATTTTACCCATTTTTTATTAAGGGAGGTGATTAGATATCCAATCTTAGAAAACCCTTTATGAACCTCCTATAGTACCCCATTAATCCCATAAATGATATGACATCAGCTACAAATTTTGGTGTAGGCCAATCCATGATGGCTTTGATCTTCTCAGGATAAAATTCTACCCCTTATTTAGAGATGACATGGCCTAAGTAATGGACTTGTTTTTGGAAACAAGCACACTTACTAAACTTTGCATAGAGCTTGTGCTCTCTCAACACTTAAAGCACTAACTTGAGAGGCTCTTCATGCTCATCCTCACTCTTAGAATAGATTAGGATATCATCAATGAAAGAAAACAAAATTTTGTTCAATAAATTGTTGAGTACATTATTCATCAAGCACATGAAGGTGGTTGGTGCATTAGTAATCCAAAATGGCACCACCACAAGTTCATAGTGCCTATACCTTTTCCTAAAGGTTTATTGTGCATTTCTTCATCCTTAATTCAGACTTGATGGTATCCAGACCTTAGGTCAATCTTGGAGAAAATTGTAGCACCCCTTAACTAGTCAAATAAGTCGTCATTTTTTGGTAAGGGGTACTTATGATATAGGGTACTCTAGACATTGGTACTGCTCCATGCATAAGTTATATTGAGAAATCAATGTCTCTTTTTGGAGGAAAACCCAGTACCTCTTCAGGAAACACATATTTATATTCTCTTAATAAAGGATGATCCTCTAGGCTCGGTTTAGTGTCCTCAACAGACTTCGGTACATGTATTGCATACAAAGGCCATCCTTTTCTGTAATACTTTTTCACTTAAAGGGTCAATATTTGTCTTACTGAGACAGAATTTTGGATTCTTTGTAGGATCCTTTTCTTCCCTTTCTCATCTTCACATTCCAATGATTTGTTATAACAGTCCAACTTGGCTTTATGGGCAGCCAATAAACATGTCATAATATCCTAAAGGGAGTATGTTCATGCTTGCTTGGGTGGGTATCTCATTCATAATGAATTCGCATGTTGGTGTGACCTTTGTTAATTTTCTTTTTGTTCAAATGGCTAGTTGTACTGCCATGATTTAGCATGTTTTTTTTTGTTGCAATTTACATTTCTCAACAATTTGAGGGGTAACATAACTCAAATTAGAACTAGGGTCAATTAAAATGGAAACAAGATGGTCGGTAATCATACCTTCCATCTCCACCATTGAAGCTTGGTGGTCATCTTGTCTATTATCCAGGGCTGCATAAATTTGTGGCATGCTCCTAGGCACATCATTGATCATAGTAGCTTCCTCGATGTTGTATACCCTCATATTTTCCTATTTCCTATGTGGGAAGTACCTCAGAAAATTGTATTCTCCACATCCCCAACACTTCAATGGTTGTCTCTTTGTATTATTAGCCTTTCCTAGGGTTGATCCAAAGGTTTGTTTCCACTCTAAGAGGGAAAATTATGTGATACACACTCTTGGTGGGAAGGCTCGTCTTAGGGAATTTTCCATGATTCTTAAACTTTGAGGATTTAAACCCCTTTTTATTGAATCCCAATTTACCTTTATTCTTCCAATATTGAAAAGGTTCTTCCTTTTGCTTGAATTTCTCATAGAAACACCTTTCCTTCTGAATAGTATCTTCTAAAGTCTTAGGTTCATAAAACTCAATTCTCTCATGGAAGGATTTAGGCAGACCACTAATGAATCGTTGCATTTTCACCTTTTAATCTCTTATATAGGGCACATACCTCATTAACTCTAATAATTTGTTGATATATTCATCTATGGTAAGTTGTCCCAACTTGAGTTCATAGAACTCCTTAGTCTTTTCATCATAGTAACTTTCATATGGGTACTCCTTCTTAAAACATATCTCAAAGTGTCTCCATGAAAACTCCTTTTCATGGATTCCCTTCACATTTATAAGGTCCTCCCACCAAATAGAGGCCTTTCTATTCAAGTTGAAAATGGTTATTCGATCCTTCAAGTTTTCAGAGTAGTTATGCACTCTGAAGTACTTCTTTAGGGAAAGTATCCAAGCTTCTGCCTCTTCTCCCTTTTTAATCTCCCCATAAAAAGTGGGTGGCTTGGCTTTCTTAAACTCTTCAAGGTCATGGCTCTTGGAATGTTTCCTCCTCTTTTTTATCCTCTAAGAATGGAACTGGTCCCACTAATGGACAGTTCCTTGGATATTTCAGCTCCCTCACTAGAGGATTCTCCATATGAATCATTGTTGTTAGTATGCCTCTTGGCTCCATGTTGGGCCTTCTTTGAGGTGCTTCTTCTTGTTTTTCTACTGTCAAGGTCATGTTTTTGTATTTCAGGTGGGATCTAGGTCTTATTTTTCTATTATCTATCCACATTACTAGTTGTTGGCCCATGTTGCAGCTCCCTTTGTATATCTAACAGACTTTGTAGCAAAACTACATTTATTTCAGTTTTCTTTTTTTGTTCCTTTATAATCCTTTCATTTTTTTCATTAAAGCTTTGTAATTTCACCATGAAGGTTCTTACAATTTCAGCTAAATTTGGAGGGGTTTCCACCACTCTCATTTCATCAGACTATTCCTCTATGTCATGGGAGTTATCTCCCATCTCATGATCTATCGCCATTCTTTATCTTGTTGATCATTGACTGGTTGAGTGCTGATAACAACATTTTTTGTTAGTTACATATTCATCAGCTTATGAAAAACACAATTAATTCTCTATACATTGAAATCAGATTCATTATTAAGCATATGAAATTATCATGTAATTGGGTTTAAACATTCAAAAGCATTAGAGGGTTTCAAACTTCATTTCAGTAGTGAGAATCTTGTAAGGTCCTATGGATAGGATAGGGTAGGGTGTCCTCCCCCTTAAAAGTATTTTCCAAGAAAATTATTAGACTCTTTCTTGTGCCCAAGCATGCAAAGTTTTGTTTCCTACTTTGATACCACTTGTAAGGCACCCAACCCCCTAAGTGCCTTTCTAGGGAACAAGGTATTAGAATTTTACTTTTTCTTAACTTCTCGAAATCTCTTTTTTATGGGCGCCATTTTCTTCTTCTCGTCAAGAGCTTTCCAACGATGGTATTTTTTCTCGAAACTGAGCTCAAGATCAAAAGTTATGTACACTTAAAGGTTCTTAGACCTTCGTTGGCTAAATCCCCCTCACTGCCACATGGCTCCATGTCACTGTATTTTTCCACATGGAAATATTATATCATGGCACGTCACTATCCAATGTTGATGTGTCTACTCACATGGATGTTGGCGTGGCATTACCACCTGGCCTGTCGGGCCATCGAATTATCCGCCCCCATCCATTCTACACCCACCCAACTTGTTTAATAGGCCTCTAAAATTTTACATATAGGGGCCCTGACCCACTGGGGATACTGATCCACTAAGATACTAGGATATTGGTCCACCAGCTTTACCAACACTTTGAAAACTCCTCCAAACTTCCTGATACTCGATACTCTAGGCATTGGTCCATCAGCATACCAGGGTATCTGGCTCTTCCAAAGGAGAACAAACAAGGAGAAATGTCCATGGGTCCTGGTACTCCCATACTCTGAAATGAAACCCCCTCCTAAGATTTACTAAGGAATCCAATGACTAAGATCTCTTGGCTTTCAGATCCAATGGTCAAGGTTTAAGGTGCTCGCCCAATGGATTTAGTCCATTGTGGCCCACACTCACTCCTCCACAAATTATATGATGACAAGTGTCATCCCTATGACACCACGACAACCAAGCTAGCGTATTCATGACATGATACATGGCTATTGGGCTGAGCTAGCACCCTTGACACATGGTGCTACCACATCTGACTACCTGGTAGAACACGTGGCCCTACCACCACTTGACACATGGGGTGAAACATGACACCCTTATCACATCACAGATTACCCTTTCAAATTTCCAAATCAGTGTAACATGTGGCACAATCACCATTTGACACATGACCTCCCACGTTGACTGACATGGCATACATGTCATCACCTAGTGCTTGGTTCATCCAATCAGGTGTTGACATGTATCCAATGGGAATTGGTTGTGTGACATCCTCTGATGCCATTCTCATTGCAAAGAACCTTACAGGAAAGGGTGGAACCTATCCTCAAAACCATGACCTAGAGGGATACCGAACCACCAAGGCATCATCTCCACCCTGACACAGGGGTACCAAGTTCTTCCAAGGTAAAAATAGTCAAGGTAGGGTTCTCGGGGCCCCGGTACTCCGATACTCTAGTGTGAAACCCTTCCAGAGCTTAAGAAAAATATCGGTGGCTGAAATCCAGCAATCCTATGATATAATGGTTGAAAACATGAGGCCACTGTGTCATATCTAACCCCAAAAAGGCCCATACTTAGTCCATCGGCAACCAGATGTTGACACATAGCACCTGCCTCATCTTGACATGTGGACCCATTATCATGTGCCACGTGGACCAATATTATCATGACACATTGCTTCCTCGATTAGCGGAGTATCAATATTTCAACCCTCCCAAGTACAAAAAATATAGTGGTCCTTCAGGGTCCAGTATTTCAGTACCATGTCACTGGTCTCCCTCCTAAGCTTGAATTCATATCTACGGTCAAGATATCTTGACCTCCCAATCTGACGACTAAGGTTCAAGGGTCATAGACTCTTAGTGTTATGCCTTTTCGGAATTACATTTAGTGTTCAACAAATCATCCATTCACATGTATCTCACCTCAGACACATTGGATGCCATGTTTGTGTGACACGCCAACATAATGTCATCTCATGCACACGTATAGAGGGTGTGGAACCAGGGCTAGAACCTTGATCTCAGGTGTCGACATTTCAAGGAGTACAGAACCTAAACTAAAGGAAAATCTCGGTGCTCCGGGATATGATATTCAGGTCAACCGTTACCCCTTCCCAAACACCATATTTAATCAGATGACCATTTCTCTTCCACCTGTCAATCTAATGGTGGTTAATTATTCATAATTTTTTGGTTAAGAATAAAGGTTTGAGGGGGGTAGATCAGGTCTATCGTAACTTCTCCTACAAAGGAGAAAAGGGAATGGAGCCAGGGGTTGGAACCATGTCCCACAGGGGTACCGAGACACCGAACACCAGTCTTCCTAGCATACCCTTCAAGAAAAATCTCAATAGTCTAGGATTTTGACTATCTCCTCTTGGAGAATCGACGGCAAGGATTCAATGACCATCAAATCTTATGGTTGTTGTTTCTTGTTGGTATATGCTGAGATTAAACAGGTTCCTTGGGTTTCCATTGTCAATTAACACTATGAATTTCAAAGGTTTGAATGCCTACTCTTGGCTCGTAATCTTCTGA
>CBVK0100462008.1:0-12310 GCA_900067695.1 Picea abies
GCTCAAAATAGTCAAAATCATGGAAATCGTCGGAATGGAACGAAACCAAAACCAACCTATGCGGAATGGCTCATAATGATGGAATATGATGATAAATTCCAACTGGACCCCACAATGCCTCTCAAATACCCTTGTACTCACTATAACATCCATCTCGCTACTATGGTCATCATAAGTCTCTGCCCTGTGATGATGTCCCAAAGTGGGGACATTACATAAAGGTAGAGGATCAAGTCATGAAGCAAGTAGCACAACTTGAAGAAGTGATCCAATAGTTGTAGAAACGCATCACAGACCTAGAACTATGCATTGTCCCCAAGACCCCACAATAAGTAAAGGACCAAAGAGAATCAACTTCCAAGAGAACAGTTGAAAGGCTAAAGGCCCTTACCTCAGAATGCAAGAAATTCATTGATCGCAGTGCCCAGACATATGAGAAACTTACCAAGAACCTAGAGTTGCAGGCACTAGAGTCGTAGCTCCAAGAAGCGAAGAAGAACGCAAAAACACTACAAGCACAATTGAAATCCCTGACAGCTATGGAGAGAATGAAGATATATCAAGAGAAGTGAACCACCCAGCAGTAGATCCATGCTATCCAAATGAGATTTATGGAAGTAACTCAGAGACTCTGAACTCTACAATACAAGGCTTACCAATTTTTCTTAAAGGTCAAGAGCCAGGAAGCAGAACTGGATTAGTTTAGCACTGTAGCAAAAAAATGCCTCGAAGGACCTGTGAATGATGAAGTCATTCAAGAGTTTACTGAACAAGAGATTGTAGCATAGCAGCAAGTCAAAGTAGTTCAAGCCAAGCTCGAAGCATTCAAATTAGAACTTCCTACATCAGAGTGACTTGGGACGAGTCAAAGGTAAGTGTTGGGGGCTTGTTGGCCCTTGACCAAGTTTTGAGGGATCTGGTCAAGTTTGACCTATTTTCGAACTTCGATAGCCTATCGAAGGAGGAGTGCAAGATGAAGTGGAGATCATAGATCTTAGCCCAATTTTTGGGTCCTTTTTGGGTTTTGGGGATTATGTAACGGGCATGGGATGTCGGCCCATGGGTTTACCCATGTTTAGGCCTATTTTGTAATGTATAAGTAGATGTCTAGGCTATGTAAGAGAATATAAAGGGATCTATGTGATGTGAGCTTGATAAGCTAAGTGTTAAGTGCAAGTATGGTTTGTATATTCTTTGTGTATACTCGGAGAGACTTGCAGAGCTAGGTGCAAGGTATTGTAACAGGCTATGAAGTGATTTGTGCTATAATGCAAGGAAGGAGGATCTGGAGAGGTGTGCAGATCTCATGTCCTAGGCAATGTAGGGTTTTGAGGCTATGTCCTTGTAACTGATTGATTGAAGACAGTAAAGAATAGGAGTTGGTGGACATAGCCCCAAGGTGGGGGCAAACCATGTAAACATTGTGGTGTTCTGCTTTGTGCTTGTCTTGATGTGTTTATAACTTCTCTTGCTAAGTGCTTTGATAGAGATAGATAAATCTGTCGATGCTTTGTGCTAATGATGTGTAAGAATGTTAGATCTGACCTATATGAAGGTGCTTAGTGCTTGATCTGCTAGATATAACTTGCATGTTTATGATAAAGTTATTAAATACATCAGATCTGAGTGAATGATGCATTGCTCTGTTCTATTTGCGCAATAGTTATTGGTTGAATATTGATGACCTATTGATGATAAAGTGCTCTGTTAATTATTATAATCACATATCTGTCTCCTAGCTAAGGTTGCAGACACTTGAGTCCTACAACCACCCTTGCCTCTACCTCAAGTGAGACTTCATCTGATTCGTAAGTGTTGTCGAAAGGGCCGGTAGTTAGGGTTTTGTTGGTGCGCTATTGTAGCATTGAACCTTGGGTTTGCCCCTGTGCCAACAAGCATGTCTATTTATAGCAGGCCTATTTTTAGCCAGGGGATTCCTATATTTAATATCATGGGAAAATTTCATGGGTTTTTTAATCCATGGGTTCATAAATCATCATTAGGAAAATTCCTATTTTCTAGCTACCATTAGGACAATTTCTATTTTTTAGCCACCATTAGGCAAATTCCTATTTTTAGGAGATAATTCTTATTTCCTTAATTTTAGGACATATTTCTTATTTCATGGCTATAGAGCACACTTTAGTAAGAATATTAGTCTTCTAGGGAAGTGTTCATTACACATCTAATACTTGAAGTTAACTCACTTCACTTATTTAGTGACTTTCAATAATTAGAAAATTCTCATTTAGTTAGGATCTTAGTTCCATTCTTGGACTCTGGTCTTATTCTAGGAGATTTTTTTCTATTATGGAATGCATGTTGACTTCATGTAGAGTTCTCACTAATTTTGAACCTATATTTTTTACCTTTTATTCTTATTAGTAACTTTTGACTTTAGTTAATTGTTTCTATTGGGAGAAGTTACTTTTTTACTTGAGCATGCACATGGAAATCCCAAACTAGTGCATATCAATCCTCATGTGGAGAGTCCTATATATTTTACGCATTATCAAGGATTAATACATTTTGTTTAGAGTTGGTTTCTTAGTCTCTTATGTGTGAATATTGATTCTATTTTTCTCTCTCCTCTCTCACTTTTGCAATTAGCTAGTGTAGTGTCTCCTTATCACAACTAGGTCTTGGATTGTGGATTAATCCTACATGGTATATGTTAGTCCCTAAATTTTCACTTGACTGTGAGAGGGAAAGCTAGGGCATCATCAGGTTATTGCAATATTATTTTAAGGGTTTTATGAATTTATTTTTTTAGGATGGTTGAAATTTGGTTCAAGGGTTCAAAGTAAACACAAAAATTAAAATAAAGCCAGGAGATATCCCACTAATTTAGTAAAAGGTAGCCACATAAATAGATCAGAAAAATAAGGAAAATAAAGAGAGAAAATATGAGAACATTCAATTTGTCAACCCCATATAGATTTCTTATTTCAAAATGTAATTTAGAAACAAGAACATGTACTTGAAAGAAAATCTTGATAATAAACAATAACAGTAAAATCTTCACTGTGTTACTTAAGATCAAGAAATCAAAGCATTGCAACAGAAAAATGACTCCAAGAAAGAAAATAAATAGAACATGAAATGAAGGAAAATCTTACCATCAACATGTCTTTTCCATTTAGTATAAATGTGGAATAAAGCTGTCTTACAATGATATTCAAAATAGGTCCCTGAAATACCAACTTGTCAACCTTCATACAATCTTCCTTTTGTCTATTTAAACTACACAGAGTATAACTATAGATCCTATTTTCTAGTATTTAGTTTGTAACAGGATCTGGACAATGCCTATCTTCTAGAAAAAATATCTCAAATGAGCACTTATATTGCCAATAAAGTAGAACACTCAACAACTTGACTCAAAATATATTTTACAACAACTCGTAAAATCCCACAAAATTTGGAATCATATCTTGATTGAGTTACTTCATTTGAAATATCAAAAATCCATTTGATAAAAATATAGAGATTAAATTGTTCATCTTTTACTCCTTGAGTAATAGCATCCAAACTTTTAAAACTTCATGAAAGAACTTCATAAACTATCATGGTATAATGACTACACTGGCTTTGGTGTTTCTCTGCTTCAGTTTGGTTGTTAGCACAATATTGTGCCAATATAACATGAAATTGGATTCTCGCAGCTCCTTAAGCACTGTTTTTTGTTCCTTTTTTTTCTTCTTGAAATCTTGTGTCTTCTCTTGTTGTCTGGAATTCCATTGCTCCACCTGAGATTTCTCTTTCTTTAATTGTTTTACGATACCCTATAGCTCGTTAATATTTTCCTTTTCATTTCTAACATTAACTTTAAACTCAAGATATTCCTCTATAGGTGTAGATTGGTTTAGGTCTAGCAGCCTGAAGTTTTCTTAATTTGATTATATATCTTGAATATAATCCAGGGCTATGATCTTCATCATTAGTGCTATCCGAATCCTTGGCCTCTTGAAGGTTTGGAATCTGATCTGATTCTACAAAAGGATCATCTTTGTCATCAGAAACCACAGTCGTACCTCTAAACATAGATTCTGATTTTGAAGATGATATAGTGGTTTCTCTTGTCACAGGTCTCCTGGAGTATTGAGCAACCTGTTTTCCCTTTTATTTTCTCTTTGTCGATCTTTCATATTCTTTCTGAGTCCTATGCAAAGAAGGTCTCTCCCCCTATTTCTTCATGCATGTTTTGGAATGTTCCTAATTATCTTCTATAATTATAAGATTATCTTTTTTAATGTATGGATCAAACATGGCCTTTGAATTTGATCTGAATTTATTGACAGCCCTGGTGGAGTTTCATCTAGGGAACTTAGGGACAGGTGTAGGCTTTTTCCTCTATTTTTTTCCCTTCACATTTTTCTTACTTGTAGATTTTTGTTTCTTCTTTACTAGGGAATGAATTGGGTTCACAGTATAATCCTCATCCTCATCAATTTCCATGTTTAGCTCTGGATCAAGAAATATGTCAATATCTTCATCTGGTTTATATTTCTTACCTCGACTAGTGGTAGCTTCCCCATTCTCTTCACCTACAGGTAAATATTCAAGAGTTTTTTGAGTTTACAACTTCCTCTTTCTACCCCGAGTTACCCTAGCTAAAGGTGATTCTTCTTTAATAACAGCTCAATGGATTTACTAGTCTATTTATGTTGGGATGATTTATTCCCTTTGGCCATTTTGGATTTAGTTGACTGTGAATCATTTCCTAAAGACTAGATTAGCTAATCGCAGGGTTTTTAGACTACATTTGAAGAGGAGATTACCAATGTCTTTATTAAACCCTGGTAAAAGAGACTACCTTTAGTTGTAGAAGGATGAGACTACACCCTATTGGAAATTTTAGATAAACTCTTAAGTAGGAAATAGGGTAAATTGAGAGGATAATCACCATAATGTGAATTAGAAGTATAATATGGTAAAGATAAACCAGTGAAAACCTACCCTCACACGTGATATACCTATGGAAAATCAACAAAGAAGTATGCCATTCCTTCTTGACCAAACTATGTGGTATTCCCTTTTTCCAGTTAGGGTTTTGTTTCTCTGGAATTAAGAAATGATTCACAAATTCCATAACCACATTCTCCTACGTCCACCACCTTTCTCCCTCAACTAGCAACTTACAGTCTCTATCAATTGAATGTTTAGTCACGATCATCAATAATTTCCCAACTATAGCTTCAAAGACATCAAAATTATGTGCGAAGATGATTGAAATTTGTTTATCATGCCCCTGGAAGGTTGTGAAAAACTCAAACCAGCCTACATATTTAAACCTCTACACCATTTGGGGATATGCTTCAAGTAATTATGTTCCCTCGGGTTCCAGTATGATAATTTGTCCACTCTTCTTTGGTTCCATGTTGTTGATATGGTCATGTAAACATATCTGCAAGGATTGATCATTAGAATTCTCAGTTCTCGTGGGCTATTAGAAACTAAGAATCTCTTCTTCCTTCAATTTGATCCCTGCACAAAATAACCGATAGACAAAAATAAAAGGTGATGGTTTTTTTAATGGTATCCAAACATGTTTGATTTGATGTAGGTAAGGCAGGTACAACTCAATCCCTCACATATAGTTTGTATAATTGCAGTATCAACCCGAGAAGAGATTGTGGAGAGGCATGCATATCCTCTAATCATGATTTGAGAAATTGTGATGTGATCAGGGAAAGTTGGCGCATGCAAAAATATGATTATCCGTAGTGCTGCAAGAATATCACTATTCTTATAGCACCATTCATGACTTGGCAGAAATTTTGAAAATTAAAAAATGAATAGACAATTTATGTGACAAGATTCATCATATCAAATCCTAAACCTTTAAAAACTTAATAAAATCATTCAAAAGTGCAAAAAAATGGAAAGATAACCATTTAAACTAAGGGGTAAAAATCATGTTTTAGGAAACCAAGAAAAAACAGGGAGGATCAAGGATTAGGGACACTCACTTAATCAAAAACAAAGTTAGAGACTAACACTGGCTCCTTTTGGGGGTAAAGTTTCATGAGGAAACTTTAAGATCTGCAGACCAATGCCTTTATATCCTTCTGATTCTTTGATTTCCTTGTTTTGACAGCTTTATTTAAAACAAAAACTATATAAAAAAATTCCATTGGGTATATGGAGTCTTTATTTGAGTTCAAAAGAAAACCTATTGTAGAGACTAAAACTTTTGATAAATCTTAAAGAAAGTAATGTTTCGGGAATCTCCCATTTATTGGGCCTCCAAAAATCTCAGTGTAATCTAGATTATATAAGAGAAAAGTATCGTTATTCATGACCTTGGATATTTTGAAAGGACCACACCATAAGTTATCAAGATTACCATGTTTAGTTGTGTCCTCTCTTCTAGCATCCCATCTCAACACAATATCTCCCTCTTTGAAAATATTTTTCTTGGTTCCCTTATCAAACATGGCTCTGAATTTACTCTGATGAACAACAACATTCTGATTCATCTTTTCTCTGGCCTATTTAACTTCTATCATCTGAAAAACTCTCCTTTGGATATCATTGGGTTCTTCTAGCTCCTCTTGCAGAAATTTAAGAATAGGTAAACCCAAATGAGTTGGGAAAATAGCCTTTTTTCCATACACCATTTGGAATGGTGAAGTTGCAATAGATTTCCTTTTGTTGATCTGATTAGCCCATAGGGAAAACTTTAACTTGAAATCCCATGACCTTTTGTTTTCTGCAAGTAGCTTTTTTATAGTCCTTATGAGGCTCTTATTGGATGATTCTTCTAACCCATTTCCTTGGGGATAGTAAGGAGTGGAGTGGAACAATTTGATATTGTACTTATTTCAAAAATCAATCATGGAGTTTGATTTGAAATATTGAGCATTGTCAGTAACTAGCTTCTTAGGACAACCAAATCTAGAAAAATATTCCCTTTAAGAAATTCCACGATTACCTTGTTTGTTGCATTCCGAGTTGGAATTTCTTCAATCCACTTGGTAAATTAATCTATGGCCATAACTATCCACTTATGTTGTCTAGAATATGAAGGATTGATTTCCCCGATAAAGTCTAAACCCCACTATTGAAATGGTCTATGTGAAATAATGGGTTTTAAAGGTAGAGACATAAGTTTATGTTTTCCTACAAACTTTTTACATGGTTCGCATGCCCTGACCTGAGAAAATATGTCTGAAAACAATATTGGCCAATAATAGACTACTCTTAGAATCTTGAAAGCAATATCCTTCCAATGGTGATGACCTCCACAAACACCATGATGTAAATAAATAAATAAAAATTGTTTTGCCTCTTCTTCATTAACACACCTCAACAAAATCCCATTAGGATCTTTCCAGAACAAAATTTGATCAATAAAGCAATACTTCACACATTTCAATTTAAGTGATCTGAACTTTTATTTATCCAATTAAGGAAGAGACTGAAGATTTAAAAAAAAAAAGAATACAATATCTTTGTACCATGGTGAAGAAGAATATTTTTTGTTTACCTGTGAGCTAGTTTCCTTAATCTGAAATGAAGAATTATGTGGTTTGCTTGAGAAATGATACAACCCAATTTCTTTGCAATTTGACTTTCTCATTAATTTAGCAAGGCCTTGTCCTTTTATCAACTAAGTGAGATTTAGAGTTAGTTTGTATTCCAGAATTTTGGTTATCCATTTTCCCCTCTTTCCTTCACAATCAAGTTGAACCAAAATTTCTTTAACTGCATTACTTGGAACATATGCAGTGATTTCACATTGTAGAAAATATACCTTGAAAGATTTTAAAGCCTTCACCAAATCATATTCCTACTTATCCATAATGTCATATTTTAATTCAGAGTCTCTGAGATTTTTGCTGAAAAAGGAGATAGGTTTCTCATACCCTTGATCATTTCTTTGTAAAAGAACAACAGTTATGGTGTCTTCAGAAGCGAATGAAAAAATCATGAATTCCTTGGAGTAATTAGGGATGATGATAACAGGGGACTGAACAAGAGACTATGTAATCTTCTCAAATGATTCTTTAGCTTCTGGTATCCACTTGATTTTTGCATCCTTTTTCAACATATCAATAATGTACTTGATTATCTTTGCAAAATTTGGTATAAATCTCCTTAAAAAATTAATTTTACCTATGAAGGATTGGATATACTTCTTGTTTCTTGGAATGTCTATCTACTAATTATATTTTACTCTTTCAAGATCTATCTTCATTCCTTCTGGTGAAACAATATGTCCTAAAACATTTCTTTCCTCCATAGCAAAATGAGATTTTTTAGGGTTTAATGATATACCATATGTCCTGCATTTTT
The DNA here is from genome assembly GCA_900067695.1 of Picea abies. Classification (NCBI taxonomy): domain Eukaryota; kingdom Viridiplantae; phylum Streptophyta; class Pinopsida; order Pinales; family Pinaceae; genus Picea; species Picea abies. Next base: position 8,302 of record CBVK0100462008.1, read on the forward strand.
CAAATGTTTGCTTCAAATGTTGCAAGTGTTCTTCATCATAAGTTGAAAATATAGTGATGTCATAAATATAAATAACCATAAACCTGTCTTTCTCACCAATAAACACAATTTCCATAGCCCTCTGAAAGGTTTCTCTTGCATTCATCAATCCAAAAGGCATATCTTCATACATGAAAGTGCCCAGGGAGTCTTCTTCTTCTTGGCTTCTTCCATTACTAATATTTGATTACACCCTGAATAGAGATCAAGCATAGAAATCTTCCTTGCCCCTACTACTCTTTGTAAATATGATCCGTTTTTGGTAATGGATAATTGTCATTTAAAGAACACATGTTCAAATCCGTGAAGTCCACACAAATCCTTATCTCTCCACTCTTTTTCCTAACAGGTACTAAATTAGCTACCCACTTTGAGTATCTCAATGGCACTATGATTTTGGCATCCAATAACATTTTCAATTCTTTTTCTATAATGGGTAACATTAATGGATTAAATTTCTTGGACTTTTGCTTAAATGGTTTTGATACTAGCTTTAGAGGAATCTTTTGCTGCATAATCTTTGTATCAAAGACCTTTAGGTATTCATAAGACCATGCAAATACATCTGAATCTTGTTTCATCAAATTTACATATTTGTCTCTCTATTTTTTCTGACAGTTTTTTGGATAATTTCACCATCCTGAGATTTAGATCTAAACTAATATCACAGTCTATCACAACAGTCTCTTCTGTCTGAATAACAACTTTTCTGGAAACATCGTTATGATCAAATAATCTCTCAAGTGGAACCAAACCTTTACGGAGATGATTTGTTTTCAACTCAATGATTTTGTGCCCAACAACATTGTCTTGAAGAACATTTACAGCATGTACTTCCATATCATCATTCTCATTATCCTGATCTATTGAAATATTGGAAAACTCATCAATGGCCTTTAAGAATATTTGAATCTCTTCACAATCCTTAAAAACTTGTCAATTTTTAATGTTATATAGTATTGAGGTTCTATGTCTAACCTCAATCTCAAATTTTAAGTTAGGAAAAATTGGAGTCTTAAAGTTACTGGCTGCAAATACTAAAGAGTTGGCCTATTGATTCAAATTCATGTGCACAAAAGTGATTTTGAATGATAAGAACAAATTATACACATAATCCAATACCTCGTTCCTATATTTCTTTAGCCTTTGTTGTTTGGTCTGATAAATATTTTTAATTTGATGGATAATAAGTTCTGAATCTCTAAAACCTGAAAGTTTATCTATACCCATATCTTTAGTAGATTTCAAACCTAACATCAAAGCTTCATATTCACTAATGTTGTTGGTTGTATCAAATTCAAGTTTATATGTCATAGGAATGACTTCTTTGGTAGGGTAAATGAAAAAAATCCCAACCCCGAAACTTTCTTTTGAGCAAGCCCCATCAAAATACATTTTCCAAACAATTTTTTTTGCATTGTCTCCAACTATAGGTGTTACTTTTATAACTGATGTTTCATTCATATGATCACCAATATGAAAAATAGAAGAACAAATTTCATATTCTACAACATATATGGGATGATTACTAGGGTTTTCATGATCACTTACCAAGTAATCCATCCTTACTTCCCTGTACAATCTCCGATGTTCTCCACCAAAAACATGTATGGTAGCATAACTGAGATCCATTTGTAATGTTCCTCCTACTTTCTTAGCCCAAGACCTTGATAGAAGCATTCCAAATTTTGGAGGTATGTCAGCCACAATAACATCCAGTACCACATTTTTCATTGGTAACTGAGATAAAGTAACAACCATATCCTTAATGACTCCCAGACACTTAACTTTCCTAGAGTCAAATGAATATAGGTCAAGGTAGGGTTTATTGATATCTAAACCTAATTCATCCATTACCACATTTGGCATGATATTGTGTGAATCCCCTTAATCCATTAAACATGTATGCAATATTTTGTCATGAATGTTCAAAGATATGTAGAAAGGAGCAGAAGCATCCGTCATGTCTTCAATATGAGGTCCAATAGTTATAACAGGATTTTCATCTTCAAGGTTGATATTATATGAAAAGGTGACCTGAGAAGGGGGTTGTAATGCCTTGAAAACAAACTTCCTAAAAGTCTCTGTTTTCATTAATTCTATAATAGGTATGGGGATTTTAATCTTGCTAATTTCATGTTACAGGCTTAAAGAAGAAACAACATTTTTTGTTTCCTTTAACTCTGTATTACTAACCTTGATAGGTTTCTTTAGTTGTTGATAAATTTGAATCATAGGAATGTCTTTATTGACTCCTGACTTGACTGGAGCACTAGCCCTCTTTGTTGAAACATGTATATCTACCTTAGGTGTGTTTGATATAGACCTAAGATCATACTTATTTATTTTAGGTTCTTTCTGGATAACTTCATCAATAACTCCTTCAAATTGATTTAATATCAAATCATATTCATAGTCTCGTTGTGTCAAATGAGTAGGAGATGATTCTGAATCATTTAAATGCACTGCAGGGTCATCTTTGTTGGATAACTGAGAGGGGGGGTGAATCAGTAATAGCATAATTATAATCCTTTTTCTTCAAATGTTATATCAATGTAGAATTATTATCCAATAATGAGTAGTAAGAAATAAACAATCACACACATACACAGTACACCAGTGTTTTACGTGGAAACCAAAATCAGGAGAAAACCACGAAATGATTTTTCTTATCTGTATTGAAGAATTACATTCATTGGAAGCACCAAATTCCTTTGTTTTCTAGCTGCAATTGGAAGGAGACTCCAGCCCACTAGTTTCTCAGGATACAACCTGAGGGAAGCTCCAACTCCCCAATTCTTTGGCTACAACCAGAAGGAGGCTACAACCCCCTATGTTCTTTGGCTACAACTGGAAGGTGGCTACAACCACCTGTCCTTTCCCCGTCCTGCAACCCTAAAGTATAATTAGAATGATGGAACCACTGTCACACTATCACTATGAGATATATCGTTGTAAACCTGTACCAATAAATCTGAACCATGCATTAACCATGCATCAACTTGTACCTCAACCTGTAATCAACCTATACCATACATGTACCTTAGCCAAAAACCCTCATCAACATCCAAATATGATTTGTAACTCTGTAATAGATCTGGTGTATATGATCACATGCCCCTAAACCTTCCTTAACTTTGACAAACAAGAGACTAGCATCTTCATCAAACTTCTCACATGACTAGTTTTTGGATTAGTCAACAACCCTAACTTGAAATGATGATAACTTTGTACTTGTAATGAATAAATATATAAAACTGATACACAATTTTATTCAGTGTGTTTTATGCAATTCCTCCAGGTGTCACTACTTGGAACCTCTCAGAAAATGAGTTATAGCAAAAATGGCATACCTTGTTGAAATCTGGCTTATTCTAGAGAGCAGCCTTGTAGAGCATGCCCCACACAAAATATTTGTTGAATCGATCTGAAACTTTTACAAAAAATACTATAGAATGTACACTAAGAAAAATATTTGGTTTCACTGAATTTGGATCTGTTATGAAGAAGTTATGAAATTTGTACCTGAAACACATGTTTTTGACTAGTTTCAGGACTAGACACAAACCCTATTTTTCATGGAGTATAACTCCAAAAATACAATGAACCACAACATGAATTTTTACCACATATACTTGGATATGTTGCCTCCATGGAATAGATATTTCAAGGTCTAAATCATTATAGAAAAAAAATTATGGCAAAAATGGTAAGATGACCTGAAAAAAACATACCTTAGAAAGCACCATCAAAAAAAATTATCCTTCCTTGCATTTCAACCTTCTTTTCTTCACCTTCATGCAAAATTTTGTCTTATATATACTTGGTTACCCCAGAAACCTATAGATATTGAATATGATCAAGTTTGATTAAAATGAGAGAGCCTAGCCTCTTATTTATACTCTCCAACTAGCTTACTTAAAAACATCTTCTAGATCACTTGGCCCCACTTTCCTTATTTTAGGGTTAA
>CBVK0100462009.1:0-12310 GCA_900067695.1 Picea abies
TATGTCGGGAACATATCGTGACCGTCAGATTTCCTAACTACAAATGCATAATAATGCATACTAAAGAAACACAATAAGAAGCACACTTTTACCTAACAACACATTAGACCAAGTAGATCTTAACTAACTCCTAAGTGTCTAAATATCCTGACAAGTTTAGTCCATGTAAAGATGCTTTTCAGTTTTTGTAAACAATATGGGTATGGAAAAAGATTTCAACTTAAAGTTATCCATAAGGATGCATTGTGTTGTTTTTGTATTCTTATTTCAGTCTTGATGAATATGCAACATACCGGTATGGTCATTTCATAAGCAATAACTTGGTTGGCTATTTTTGGGCCAATATGGGCTACAAAGTGGAAAAAAATTGTTATGAGTTATTTTAAACTGGTCAACGTTAGAATTCCAACAGGAAAATGAAACCATCTTATTTCATTTCCAAAATTATTTTAAAGGTAAATGAGATTTTATTTTTCTTTCGTTGTCATTTTCTAACCATAAATGTTCTGAAAACAATTATATTATTTTTGTGTCACTAGTAATATTTATTCTTAATAATATTTATTCTTTTGTGAATATCTTTTTTTTTCAATATCCATATTTTTTTTATTTTTCTTGGGAGAAATCGAGCCAACACTGACTATAGTTTTGAATATCTTTTTCTTCTTTATTTCAATATCTATAATTTCTTTTTTTTTCAAAGAGGAATTGGGCATACACTGACTATAGTTCGGAATATTATTTTTCTTCTTTTTCATTTCTAAAATAGTCGAGAATAAATAGAACTCTTTGGGATAGAATACTCTGTAGAACGGAGTTTTCCAAGCAAACATAGCATACTTCTTCTGGTTGCATGTGATTTTGGAAAAATATGCTTAATTCACTCGCAAACAAAAATATAGTTCATCCGGCCATTGCTTAGCTTGTTTCTAGTTTCTTATTTAATGAGTATTTTTCTCATGTATCGATGTGTATAAACTCTTTTGGTGTCTTCTCGAATCGACATAATACAGATGTAGTCCTTTCTCTACATATTTAAATAGGAATAACATTTTCGTGTTTTGCCAGCATTTTGATTCACAAGGTATGCCGATTACATCTCGTCTATATGCTGATTATCCATGGAGCCCAAGATGGGATGTATCTGAAATGACGCAACGTATACTGTATGTCTCTTTAGCAGTCGGCCTTCTTTTACTTAGCAAACAATGCACCTTTTGCCCTCCTTGCATAAATAACAGTTTTATTTTTATTTTGCAGTGAATTCATTGTTGAAGAGAGCATAAACTTCAAGAAATTCTGTAGTGATGCTCTGCAACTTCATCGCTAGGAGCCATGCTCCAACTGTAAGTATGTCTACACGGATTGATTCTTTCTTTTAGGAGTTCGTTGTTAATAAATAAATAAGCATATTTTCATTGTAGTTATAGTAGTCGACCCAACATTTATCTTTGTTTCACCGCAAATAGCTTTTGTCAATATTGAAGCTTGAGAGAGATTTATGATTTGTATTGTAGGTGATATTAGTCGCAAAAGAGACTATTGTTTGCTCAGCAAATGAAATTACACAATGTCGTTTGCTTACGCAACATTTTAATATTCACTTGTCACCTTAAAAGCTGGTCAGCCTATGCTTTAATTTGTCACGGAGTTATGAAATTGAAGTGAATTTTATCATACACGTAGCAACAACAATAGTATTTTGTAAAGTTAGAATGACTGTGTGACTTGAAGTTGTTTTATTTAATGCAAAATTCCTATTTTAAATTAAAGTCGACCGTGTGATGGGCAGATCAAAGTTCTATATTCCTTTAAAAAATTTAAGAGCATGTACATCTGAAATCTTTTCCTTTTCCAAATTATAAATCAATAATATCATATCATACTCCTTAATATTAAATTAATAATTATATTATAGAAAGAATATAAATTAATTTATTATAAATTTATGATAAAAATAATGTCAAATAGGAATATATATAGAAAGAATTGATATGAAAAGATAAAAAAAAAAATACATATAAAACTATTTGATATTTCATATATTTTAAGGTAGTGAAAATTTGAAGTTGGTGATTAATTACTTTTCATAATTTTATATTATTCTTTAGTTATGTTTATGATTCAAGTTGCTTTGTTCTTTAATATGTTATTGTTGTATTCAACTTAAAATGTAGCAAGTTCATTTTTCTTTTTCCTTGCTTTTACTTGATAATATAAACATCATCATTGAATGAAATTGTAGTTAACTTATGAAATAAATAAAAACTCTATTATATTTTCAGAAAAAAATTTAAAAATATTGCAATTAGTGAATTAAAACTTCGTGATTTAATGTTAAAAATATTAGTTTTATGAGTATTAAATATGCAAGTTTTTTTTATTTTTAAAGACAGAATTGAAAAATTATAAAAAATGGATCATCTGAAAAAATCTTGAAATCAAATATAATTTGTGGCAATTATTAATAAGTAATTTTTAAAACAAAATAAAAAATATGTTTATAATAAATAGGAACTTTGAAAACATACAATATTTCAATATATTGTAATATATAATATTTTACATATTAAACACTTAACTAAAATATATTAAAAAAAATATTTTTTGCAGAAAACATATATTTAAATAATTTCTTTTGTACAAAATTATCCACTTTCTTATAGGTGCATTGGAGCGATGACTTTAAGTTAGTTGGATACATAGATTTAAGTTGTATGTGGAGAAGAAAATAAATCAATTTTTGGTTATCTATTTCGTTTGGGATCAATAATCATCTTATGGAATAAAAAGAAGCAACTAATAATTATGTTGTTTTTAGTAGAAGCATAATATAAAGATGATGTGATTGTGACATGTGAAACAATGTGGCTAAGAGTAATATTAGAAGCTATTGGTGTGATATAGGCTTCACTAACTACATTGTTTTGTGATAATCAAATCAAGATATATTTGGCTAAGAATGCTATAAGTGGTATGTGGAGAGGATAAGTCAACCTTTGGTTATCTATTTAGTTTGGGATTGATAAAGATCTTATGGAGTAAAATGAAGCAATGGACAATTATGTTGTCTTTAGCATAAGCATACTATAAAGGTTGTGTGATTGTGACATATGAAACAATGTGGCTAAGGAGAATATTAGAAGATATTGGTGTGATATAGGGTCCACCAACTACATTGCTTTGTGATAATCAAACCCCAATCCATTTTGCTAAGAAGGTTATAATCCATTGCAAGTCCAATGACATGGAAATGTGTTTTCATTTCTTGAGACATAAGAATATATTCAGCTACAATTTTGTAAGAACATAAAGAAGACACATGAAGGAGAAGTTATGCAAGTCCATAACACTTCAAAACAATTTTCATGATCTAGTAGGGTTAGAAATATTGAAAACTACTGGTGAGCATAGTGTAATCGTGTGTAAATAGTGAAACTCGAGGATTTACACGAGCATGTTTATGAGTTGGATTTGTATTAACATGTTAGACTAATAGAGAAATAATTGGTTGTTGTTGTGGTGCAAGTGAAGAAATTTGTTTTAACCAAGTTTAGAAAGGACACAAAGTCAAGAATGATCCCTTGTTCAAGTGCACAAATCATAGGCAATTAGTTATATTTGTTGAGATCAGAAGGAGATAATATATCTTCGATGAACACTCAAACAAAACCTAATTTAGTAAGTAAACCCAGTAGATTTAGAATATTGCTTAATGTAATCACAAGAGAGATGTACTCATACCATAGTGTGCACAAGAGATTTACCATAACCAATAACAATTAACCATGAGTAGAGTGAACTTTTTAGGGGTGCTCTTAGGGAACAAATAAATGATATATTCATTTGAATGAGATGATTACAAATGAGGAATGTATTGTATATATACGCACATTCTTTAGGGTTGGGGTGCTAAACCCAAGAGGTTGACTAAGTTAGTCTTAGCTAAAATAGAGAAGTGCAATAAATGGGTTAGTTACCTATGTGTAGGGTCCATAAAGCCATCAATACAAGAGCTCAACGTGTGGCCTCACCTGAAGATTAACCACCTAATATCAACATCCCCCTTAATTTGAAAAAGGGGGCCACAAAGAGAAGATGTTCTAGTACATCATGTTTTCCCCCTTAATGGCAATGCTCCTATACTAATGCATTCCATTAGATTGGTGAAGATATCTACTTGTTGATCTTCTAAAGGAACAAAGACTGGCACAAGTTGTCCTTGAGCATGAGGTTGCCAAATATAGTGCATCCAAATCTCCATGTGTTTTGGATTCTGATGATTCACTAGATTATGAATAAGCTCAATGGTACTTCGATTGTCACAAAGGTGGAATGAGTTCGTGGACGAAGAACTAGTTGATCAAGCATCATATGTATCCAGGGAAGATGCTTCCTAACATGAACTACACTAGCATAGTTGCCTTTAGTGGAGAAGAGACTCACAACTTGTTGCTTCATAGACCACTAACAAATTGGTCCAAAGCCAAGAGAAAAAAAGTAGCCAAAGGTAGATCTTCTCTCATCAAGATCGCTAACCTAGTGGGCATTGAAAAAACCAAGGAGACAGATACAAGTGTTCGTTGAGTAGAGAATGATCATGTGAGTGGTGCCCCTAAGAGTGGAATGCGACTAATTCCCTAAGGTTCCTACATGTATTGAGAACACATACTCATTGAAAAGGAGCTATCTAGCTGAGAATGTTTAATATAAAGTAAACTCTCAACTCTCAACTTCATCACTGAAGAAATATGGGTACTCACTGGTTTGCAATTATCCATCACAAAATGTTGCAAGAGATTCAGGGTGTACTGAGGCTAAGAAAGGGGAATCCAAATAAAGGTTTGACAAATTTGAAGTCCCAAAAACAAACAAAGCAGGCCTAAATCAATCATCTCTAAATATTCTTGAAGTTACACTTCATATCATTGATCTTGGATGTAAAATGACCAATGGAGAGGAGATCATCCATATATAACACAATGATGTGAGTCCTTCTATATTGATGGTGAATGTAGAGATCATGCGCAACCTTGCAGTGAGTGAAGTTATAACAGATAAAGAAATTGTGAAACTTCTCATACCAAGGATGAGGTGCCCGCTTAAGGCAATGTAATGTTTCTAGAGTTTACAAACCAAGGGAATATGACCATTATGCATGAAGCCAGGAGGTTGTTGCATATAAATTTATTCTTGGAGATATCCATGGAGAAAATAACTATTGACATCCATTTGATGGACTTCCCAATTCAATGAAGTAACAATGGATAAAATCATTTGAATTGAGTCCATATGAGCAATTGGAGAAAAAGTCTCTAAGTAGTCAATGCCCTTTTTCGGGGAAAATCCTTTAACGAGAAGATGAGTTTATGCTTCTCAAGTTTCCATCAATATCATACTTGGTTTTATAAATCCATAACAAGATTCTTACCCTTGGGTAAGGGAACTAGGTCCGACGTCTAATTTTTATTAGGGCACCATATTCAGTAGCCATGCAATCCTTCCATTATGGAGAATTACTTTCCTAAGTAGTATTGTTTGCATTAGCCTTGGCGACAAGGGCTTGTGAAACAAGAGGTTTTTGTCATTTTCCTTAAAGTGGAAGAAGACGAACACAATCTAAGAGAGTAGAGATAGCCACTTAGGCATTGGTTGTGACCTAGTTGGAGGAGGAAGACTAGAAGTTGAGGGATTTACATTAACATCATTGTTAGGTTGCTCAATTGGTAAGAAGTTGGATGGAACAACTAGAGTGGAAGAGGCTTCAATGTAACCAGTACTAGACAAGTCATCAACATAATGGTCATTGTGGTTTGTTGGTTGATTCAATGTAAAGGGAGTGTTAGAAGAAGTACTAAAAAGAGGAGGATCATCGTCAAGTCATGAAGAGGAAAGGTCATTTGAGATCATTGGAAACAAACTTTTGCAATAAGTGCGGGATCAAATCTTGGCAGACCATGTGAAATAATTTCATTACAGACAATTTGGTGGAGGTATCATCATAGATGATATGCTTTTGAAGTTTCGATGTAGCTCACTAGAATGCATTGTTGACTTGTAGCTTGCAATTTGTTTTTGTCTTTGGGATTATGGCCCCATGTACACAATCAGAATATTTTGAAATGTGAAACTAAATGTTTGTAACCATGCCATTTCTTGAAATGAGTCATATGGTGAACATCTCGGTAGACATCTAATTAATGATATGATATGTACAAAAAACTACTTTCCCCCATAATTTTAACTCCATTTACTGAGAATGCAACATACAGCGAGTCATTTCCACAACAACTCTATTCCTTGAGTGTGTTATGTCATCTTATAGAGGGATCGACCTCTGTCGAACAATGCCATGAGATGTAAGAAATGGGTGATTGTCATCACTGAAATGTTCTTCTTTGTAATCATTCTTAATAGATTTGATCATGTGATTACTTTGATTTTCCACCAATAATTTGAATTCCTTGAATTTCTCAAAGGCTTTATCTTTGGATTGAATGACATGTATTCAAAGGAAGTGGGAGAAATAATCAATCATAGGCGAGGAGATATCTAGCCTCACTAGGTGAAGTAGTCACAGGCCCACAATTGTCTTTATGATTTGTCTCAAAAGAATAAGAGGCTTGGCCCACTAAATCCTTAGGAAATGACTCATGATGGTGTTCTCCCAACATACATCTTTCATATCCATTTGGTGGTTTAATTTGTGGAAGATAATTTTCCATCCTTAGATGACTCTTATATACATGGTCCCAAAGTTGGTATGATCGAAGCATTGATGCCATAACCTACTAGTGTTGTCAACATTTGCAATCCACGTAGTGAATCCACTTCATTTTGAAGGAGATGAACATTTCCCTGGCTTATATGTATTATTGGATCCATCACAATAGATTGAAGCAACCACTCTAAGACCAACGTTCATGTCCTTGATAACCCATCACGCTGGCCAAAACTCCACTTTTTGTGGTGGGAGTGATGCGATATATAGAAAGTAGATTTGATCCTATTGCTGGAACATGAAGGGATTTACCAAACCTGTCATTCTCAATAATGACATTGACAAATATTGAAATTGAGAGGGGTGAGTCATCACCAATAACAAGTTCCTCTCCATTTTATCTTATGTTGATAGTTGGAGAATAAGTGTTGGTGTTTTATCGTATGCCTAGTGGATTCATAGTCGACAACCCATTCTTATGAAGAGGTGGAGGACCAATATGCATTGTGAGGGTCCATTAGGTTCTCGTGCCTTTATGGACTAAGATGATTAATCATGATATCGACATTGCCTAAAAAAATAGAGAAATTTTGGTTGAAGGAAGAAGGGAAGGGTTTGTTTCCTATAAGAGCACCATTCTACACAAATAATTCCCTTATACTTGTTAAAAAACAAAAAAAATAGGAGGGTGCTAGAGAAGAGGGTTGAAAACCCTAAGAACATATTGTTTTCCTTAAAATGACACTAAAAAGCCCCAGTTGTTGGTGCTAAAATAGATTTAGAACAATGTTGGATATAGTAGGAAGAGTTCACACTAGCTTTGATACCATGTTGAGATCATTAGAAGATAATAGATCTACAGTGAACATTGCAACAAACTCTAATATAGTGAAGTAAAACCAATTGATTTTTAACAACTTCATTTAGATCACAAGAGAGATGAACTCATACCATAATGCATCATAGAGAGATCAACCATAACCATGAACAATTAACCTAGGGCAAATAAAACTTTTTAAGAGTGCCCTTAGGAAAATAATAAAGGATATATTCACTTGAATGAGATGATTACGAATGAGGAGTGTATACATTATATTTATACACATCCTTTAGGGTTGGGGTGCTAGCTCAAAAAGGTTGACTAGGTTGACCTTAGCCAAAATATTAAAGTACAATAAATGGGCTAGTTACCCATGTGTGGTCGCAATAAAACCTCAATACATCAATAAAATAGATTGACAGATGGCCTTGAGTGAATATTAACCACACGATATCAACAATATTATCATTCACACAACTTTAGTATCCAAGGTAATAAGGATTAGAATACCAAGTCTAGTGGGAAGATTAATGCTATAGATATGTTTATAAGCATAAAGACACAAGCTATGATAGGTTAGAAACTAGTGCTAATGGAGCTAGTCTTTAGACAATAACATTGAGTTAGCTTTTCCATGGAACAATGCTTATGCATTAGTTGTCTACGAGAATACTAAGCCTAAAAACAAGTTTTAGTAAAATTTAAGATATAATTCATTAGTTATGTCATTAGTCATGATTCATAGATAAATTGCATAGGATTAGTTCAAAAAACACATAATTAGGTCAATAATACATGGTTTATATCCCAAATACATCGATTTATGCCCAAAATCATGTAATTAGGCCTCTAAATCATGGTTAATAGTTCAAATAGAAGGATATAGTCCTAAAAATACAACACTATCATTTTTTAAAAGTAATGTTAGGGATTTGTATTGTAAAAAATTGTTGCATCATTACATGCACATCTTTCAGTATATTGAGTATCATTTTTAGCAATAAAACTTCTAGCTTCAAGATGGTTGGAAACACACCCCCATTTGGGTTTCTATGAGACATCCTAAATCCCTTACTATAGTACTTTCTTCTCTGTGTGGATGACAATAATATTGACTTACAAATTGATTGCATAAAAATACAAAAAACATACATTTGAAAAGCAAGTATAGAGGAGCTTAAAGCCATTTTCCTTGCTTGAAGAGAGATGAACATAGCATGGCTTGTGAACCTACAACCTTGTTTCTTTTGGCATCTCTCTCCCTAATATCCTTTTTTGTTATTTTCTACCTCTTTTGAGAAAATTACATTTAGCCTGCCAACTAGATTCTATTTCTGGGTTAGGAGGGATTCTTGCCACATAATCTATGAATTGCAAGAGTCATTTGTTCCATTGCAATTGAAAACCATATTTTTATGACCTCTTTTTTGTGGCTATTTGCCTTGGGGTTGGATGTTTCTTTCACAATCAAGTTTTGTTTAGAGAGATCGACATAGAGAGAAATATGTTTACCCACTTTTGGATTTTCAAAGGATTTTAGTTCCAATGTCTCTAATGGGTGACCCTGAGCTACTATTTTGGAGTGATATATTGTGCTTGTTGGGGTGCATTGATTTCCACAAGGTTCCCTATTTATTCTTCTACGTAGGTTTCCTCTTTAGTTAGAAGAGGGGCTATGTTCCTTTACTATGGGATTCTTCCTCTTGAACAATTTCCAAAGATGCAAATAGATTTTAGCTTCGATTGTCTTTTTCCTTATTTCAGTGTTGAGATGTAGTTGAGGATTGTTTTCTCCTTCTACTTGATATTTTGTACATTGTTTGGAATTATTCCTCTTCTTTAGGTGTTGAAGGTGCCAACTTTCCACAGATTTCATGTTGAATTGGTCATATTCATGGAAATGGTTACATATGGATGATCATTACTCATAATCCAACTATTGCACATGAGTCTAGTTGTCAATTTGTAGTTCTATTACCTCTAGGAGACCTTTGAGATTTACTTCATAGACTCAAGCAAAACTATACAACCCCAATCTTGGCTAGACTTTGTCTGCAATTCTCCCAAACATCTTCCCTATTTATTTTAGGGTCTGAGTCAATGTCCCAAAGGTTGAGCGAGAGGTGGAGTAACCTTACCCATAAGTACACAAACTTTGCATCAAATTACAAGGACGTTTTGTTAAGATCACTATCCTCTTTGAGATGGAAATGAAAACCAAATAAACTCTTACCACATATGTATATCTCAACACCTCTTGTCAAGTGGGGAACCCATTGACTTTGCATCTAGGACTCCAAGTTTTGAGATTTGGCTAGGTTCCCATAAACTTCTCGATTAGGACATGATCAATGAATGCCAATTCTTTTGTCTTCAAAATTGCTCAGGAAATGCACATCTTAGAGATATCTTTTATCTTTTTTATTAATTATGAGGAATTGTTAGAGGATTTCGCTCATTTTAATGGTTAGGTGGGAATTCTCTTGAATATTTTGTCATTTGAGAGATCTTAATTCATTTCTATCTTAAGTTGAGAATAACAATGGGCCCACCCAATCTCCTACTTTGTGACACCACTAATCACAATGTTCAACTACGAGTGGGTTTCTCTCCATGACACATTTCCTTGTCCTCATAAGATGGATTTGCAAGTGATCTTCGTCCTTGAATTTGACTATCGTGACGGCTAGGGAAGACACTCTAGAACTATCTCCATTAAACTTGGGTAGGACCTTAAAATACACATCATAAATATTATGATGATCCACGAGTAACTATAAGGATTGATATCTAGCAATGATCCAAGCATTTTCCATGGTTTTATTTAAGGGTTGAACTATGGGTGGCATCACATGGGTAGGTTTGAAAATATCCTTTCTAATCAAAGGAGACTTAAGGGGAAAAGGGGAAGAAATATTTCCAAAACCCTAAAAAGGTTATAGGTGAGCATGGCAAATCTATCAAAGGAGAACTAAAGAAGCTAGTAGATTCTTGAGACAAAATTGTGAATGGACTAGGCAAGAACTCATGAGGAGTTGTAAAACTAATACTAGGTCCATTGGAAGTAGAATAACCCAAGGTTGAAGAAAGAAAGTTTGGGATCCTACCTGGAGATGAGATTTCTTGAAATATTCCTTGATTCTTATGTTGCTTTTTGGTCTTGCACAAGAGGTACACGTCTTCCTCTAGAGCTAGATAGAGTGATGATGAATCTGGAATCCAATGTTTAGTAGCAAGAGATAAGTGGAATCACCAATTAGAGAGATTTCTTGGACCATGAGATCTGAATGCATACTCTTTCCAAGAATCAAAGCTCTTTATCAATAAAAAGTAGGAAAATATATGTTGGCCTCTTATGCTAATAGCTTGATAACAAACCCTTCTTCAAATCATGATGGGAATGTTCTCTTATCATTAAACTAGGCTAGTCCTTGGAAATGGTGCCAAAATAATGGTGTATCTTTGAGACACTCCCTTTTGCAAAAGAGTAGCGCCAAGGCATCTATGGGGTCAAACCTCTGCCACTCAAAACCAAGAGAACCACAAGGTCAGAAGGATAATATATATCTTTTTAATCTCTATCGATAAGAAACGATTTAAAAGTGTTTTATTTAAGATGATTGTTAGACACCTAATCCTTATATCTTTTTAATCTCTATCGATAAGAAACGATTTAAAAGTGTTTTATTTAAGATGATTGTTAGACACCTAATCCTTTGTGGCTGCCTTAATTGTAACAATAATGTACATATGAAGCTTCATAGATGATATGAAGAGTCCTACATTGGAAAAGACCAACTATTACATCTTTGAGTATTTATTGAGCTTCAGGTTAATGGAATAATCATCGCGGAGAGTTATGAATTATGTATACTACTAAAAAGCGGTATTAGAGCTTGGCCCAACTCCATGAGCCTGGCCCAACTCCATGAAACTCCATGAGTAGATTACCTAGTGTTTGCCTCTGCTGGCCTGCCCACCTCTACTCGTCTGCCTGTCTCTCAGCCCCCTGTTCTCTAGATTATTCTTTGTCTTGATTCTATCAGATTGCAATAGCTATGCAATAATTATGCAAACCCTAATTATTTCGCAACCCTAAAAATTCTCTCTCGGAGAATCATACTCGCATGTCGACCTCTGTCCAGATGCACCGTTCGCTCGCAAGATTGCTCGCCCGACCTACTATCTGGTATCTACGCCTCGACTCGACTCTTCCTTCCCATTCGTTCTGCACCCCCATTTGAAGATCCATTCAACTGAAGAGAATCAGCCCCACTCCTTCGTCGAATTCGCTCATACCGTCTGCTGAGAGCAACTGTCGGAGGAAGCCACTTGCGGAAGGATTTGGATCCATCTCCACTACAGTTATGCCCAGCCTCAGCTCAAATCCTTGTCTTCACTAGTCTTCATACCTAATTCTGCACGCTACACCATTCTTCATACCTTATGGTCTCTGCGATAATAACACTGTTGATGTTCCTCGCTAGTCTCTTGGTTGTGAGTGTACCATTTGCAAGAGAGGTCACGAGGTCGATTTGCGACATGAGGAGAATGCCATAGGAGATACGAAGTCTCCCATCTTTTATTAAACCCTAATTTCGAACCTGACTCATGTTACTGGTCTAATCTCACAAGACTATTGTTGCACGACTCTCCTGACTCTCTCATACTCATCTTTTATTAAACCCTAATTTCGAACCTGACTCATGTTACTGGTCTAATCTCACAAGACTATTGTTGCACGACTCTCCTGACTCTCTCATACTCAT
>CBVK0100462010.1:0-12310 GCA_900067695.1 Picea abies
TTAACTCCTAGTTACAACCACTTTGACTAGTAAATTTCTTCTAGGAGATTCTAGAATAAATTGACTTCTTTGACCTTATAGAGGCTTCTTGATAACTCATGAGGGTTCTACAACTTCACTAAGCCATATATACTTAACCATGAGGAACTATGTGATGTACCACATAGCACTGGTAATGACACGACATGTATTATCCATATAGAATAGTCTCACTTGCAAATCCATTGATCTCCATTACATTATTCCTCAACCAAACTTGAGTTCCTTAACCACATTGTTGGGATACCAGAATTTTCTATCGAAAGGCTTCAAAGGTTGGCATCAATGACAACCAACCCAATTAGTAAATGAAAAGACTCTGGTGGTAGAGAAGGGGGTACACTTCCTTGGGTGGGACATGTTGTGGGGAATGAAAGGTTGTGGGTAGGGACTAGTTATAGAGTAGGCACCTAGGATTGTCCTTTATTGTCCTATCTGTCATACCTTAATTTGTATTAGGTAGCCTTTTTCCTAGTGTATTTTTGTAGGAAAATTCCCATGCGGACATGTGAATGTCCTATTGGTTATTATAGCCCTATGACCAAGACAAAAAATGATAACATTAAACACTGGAATTCCTTTAAATGTAGCTAAACTAATCAAAGGAAAAGAGGAAAAAAACATGATATACCTTTTTATGAAGTTTGTCCTTTCTCGGTCAAGGTTGAACTTGATCTTCAAGCCCTTTAATGAGTTCTTCAATTCAATAGAAAACAAAGACAATGCATACTTCCTATTCTACCAAGATTAGTTTAAACTAGATTTATCAAGAAGAGAATAGCCCATGCAAACATACACAAACTTGAAGGAAATAGGCCAAGCATATATATTAATGAGAACATAACAAGGTGCTTACAATATGTAGATGCAGATACAACAGCCTCACCAAGTCCTCCTTGTCCAACCCCTTTCTTGAAGCATCCACGATCAGAATGACAATAGTTTTCACTGACATTCTCCCCTTTTTCACCACTGAGAATGCATCCTTATATAGGCTTTGAGAGGCTCAACCACCTTAGCTATATTTGGAATAAGTTGAGGATATGACTCCATCACTTGTGATATTTCCCTTAGATCCACCCTTTAACATGGATTTGAGACAAACTAGCTCAGATGCTTCTTAGTTGTCCTTAGAGATAATGGGGATTATTCCCCAAGATTCTCTCAAAATATTGGCGCTCCCTTAAAGCTGACAACAAAGCATTATAGCGCTCTCTTCTAAGAGTACAAGGAGCACTAGAGCTCCCTGCATGTGGGTAGGGGAGTGTTGATCTCCAAAAATCCGTTTAAGATGATCATTCTTCAAGGTAAAAAGTTTTGTAAGCTTTGTCAAATGTCATGTTTCCCTCTTCTAACAAGTTTTAGAGAATGTACCAAGTGTTTTTATGATGTCATCCGCAATGCGACACATGCGGAATGAGAATATGAATTTTGTAACACTTGCGACAAAAATGCAACACTTGTTATAATGATAATGGGACATTATCGAAGTGAGTAATTTTGATGTGTAACAACAACGATATCTCGGAATGTGATGAAGAAGTAGCCAACCTTGTCAGAACGCTGAAAAAGGGGACCGACAAATATAGAGGTAAGATTCCATTGATTTTTTTTAATTGTGATGGTATTCGTCATTTTGATAATAAATGTCCTCATAAGAAAATGAAAATAAATGACGAGGATGAATCTAAGAGAAACCAAATACAAAAAGGAAAAAGAACCAAAAATAATTTTTTCAAGAAATGTCTATGCACCAAAGAAGACAATTCCTCATTAGACAAAGAAGAAGTCAACGATAGTGATGCATAAAGGGTTCTATTCATGGCATAGAAGACTCTGATGAATAAGGAACCAAAGAAGAATATGAAGAGGCATAAGTTGACTGCAAAGAATAATTTTTGAGTGCCATAAAATTTATAAAAGGGGAAAAGAAGAAAAACAATGCACTACAGGAAGAACTAAAAAGAAAAGAGGGAACTCAAAATACTAACTCTGAAGAATTAGAGAAAATGATCAAAAAATTGAAAATCCAAGTAGAATAAGACAAGAGAATTGAAGAAGAACTCAAAGAACAATTAGAAGAAAAAGATAAGATCATTGGAAATTTGGAAGCAGAGATTGTCACACTGAGAAAAGACCTTCAGAAGAAAAACATGCAGAACAACTCTAAATTTTTGGATGAGATTATTAGCAATCAAAGGCCACATCATGATAAGTCCGAACTAGGATACACCCAGACAAAAACAGGTTCAAGATCCAAAATGACAGACTAGGAAACAAAGCAAAGAAGTTATGCAAAGACAGACATAGGATCTAATGAAAGAGAAGAAGACAAGAAGCTTCACAAGGAATATCACAGAGACACTCCTCCACCCAGAAGATTCATATTTCAGAATCAACAAAAGTTTGAAACAAGAAGGCCTCAAGAAGAATAAGGGTTTAAAAGAGTAACTCATTTTAGAATATCTACAACTTCCAGGTATCAAACTATCTTTCTCGGTTTATGTTATTCATGTAATAATTTTGGGCATAAGGTTGTAAATTGCATAGAATAAATAGGAACATAAACGACAATGAAAGTTATGCACAAAATGATTATTCAAGAAGTCCTAGTAACACACATAACAAAAGCTACAATAGGTTTGAATCCTTGAGCATTGAGATGGAATGCTACAAGCGCAACAACTTTGAACACATGGCCAAAGATTGTATTCCCTCCGAGAGAATCACAAAAAAACAATAATAGTCACAGACATGAAACAAAAAGGATATGGGTAAGAAAGAAGAATCAATACAACAATGAAGAATGCACACTCACTCTACAAGCTCAACACAAGAAACATGGTTGATATTTTAACAGTGTTTTTTCAAAGCACATGACAGGTGATAAGGATAGCTTTCTAACTTTGAAAATTGAAAGAGACGGGACAGTCTCTTTTCGAAATGAAAACTCAACCATAATCATTGGAAGAGGCATAGTCAAAATTGGAAGCAAGGATGCCAAGGCAGAAAATGTTTTTCTAGTAGAAGATATGAAACAAAATCTTCTGAGTGTTAGTCAAATGTGTGATCAAGATCACAAAATTGTGTTTGATTCACTGAAATGAGAGATAGGAAAAGAATATTTAGGAAAAGTGGTGGCGACAAATATGAGAAATTCAAGCAACATATACATACTAAGTGAAATTTGAAATGAAAAGTGTTGTTTAGGAAAGGAAGATGAATTTTGGTTATGGAACAGACGAATGGGTCACATAAACTTCGATATTCTTGTCAAAGTTAGCAGAACAAAAGTTGTCAAAGAAATTTCCCAGATTGTGAAGCCAACAAGAACATTATGCAAGCATTTTCAACAAGGAAAACAAACAAATACCAAGTTCAAATCAAAGGAATACTCCACAACAAGACCGTTGGAAATTTTTCATACTAATCTAGTTGGACCAACTAGAACAAATGGTTTACAAGGTGAGAAGTATTTTATGATATTAGTTGATGGTTATAAAGGAATGAATACAGTTTGTTTTCTCAGGAAGAAGTCAGAGGCATTTGAGAACTTCAAAATGTAAAAGGAGATAGTTGAAAATGAAACAGATTCAAAAATCAAATGCTTAAGATCAGACAATGGAGGAGAGTTTACTTCAAAAGAATTCATGGACTTATGCAACAATTATGGGATTAAAAAGAAATTCTATGTTTCCAAGACACCACAAAAAAATGGAGTCATCGAAAGAAAGAACAAGACTGTACAGGAAATGCCTTGAACTATTTTAATGGATTCCAAGTTGACAAATGTCTTTTGGGCACACGCACTGCATACAATAGTTCAAATTCAAAAATGAGAAATGGTCATAAACACCATTGATAAAAATTCATATGAGTTATGAAAAGGAAGAACAAAAAATGTGAAGCACTTCAAAGTGTTTGGAAGAAAATTCTACATTAAAAGAGAAGATGGAAAAATGGGAAAGTTTGATTCTCGTGTTGACAAGGGTATACTTGTTGGGTGCTCAAGCACAAGGAAAGAAAAAAAATGCTTAAATTTGAGGCTCAAAAAAATTGTGGAAAGTATCAATGTGACCTTTGATGAGACAGGTGGACTCAAGATAAAAGAAGAATGAAAGGATTCAATGGAACAGGTTAACAAAGAAGAAGTGACGGAAGAAGAAGTAGCAAAAGAGGAAGATGAAGAAAATAAGCCAAAATAAGAGCAGGAACAACAAGACCTTCAAGTGTCTCCAAAGACACCTCACATACAAATGCAGGAGAATCATCCATCAGATCATATTATCAAAAATAAATATCCAGGAGTTGAAGCTAGAAGAAGAATTCACTCACCAAAACAACTGCACCTAGCACTACTATCTACAATTGAGCCAAGCATATTTGAAGAAGCCAGCAAGGATGAATTATAAATCAAAGAAATGAATGAAGATTTAGATCATATAGAGAATAATGACACATGGAAATTGGTTCCAAGGCCAAAGAACCATAATGTGATCGGTACAAAGTGGGTCTTCATAAACAAATTGAATAAAGATGGACATGTTACCAGGAACAAAGATAGATTGGTATGTAAAGGATATGCTTAGGTTGAAGGTATAGACTTTGAAGAGATGTTTTCCCCAATTTATATAATGAAATAAATCAGATAGATCCTCGCTT
The DNA here is from genome assembly GCA_900067695.1 of Picea abies. Classification (NCBI taxonomy): domain Eukaryota; kingdom Viridiplantae; phylum Streptophyta; class Pinopsida; order Pinales; family Pinaceae; genus Picea; species Picea abies. Next base: position 4,702 of record CBVK0100462010.1, read on the forward strand.
ATGCATGCTCCAAGAATATTAAAGTCTATGATATGGGCGTGAATTCATCCTTCCTAAATGGGGATCTAGAAGAAGAAGTCTACATTGAGCAACAAGAAGTATTTCAGTTGTTAGAGAATGAAGATTATGTTTTCATGTTGAAGAAGGTCGTGTATGGTCTTAAATAGGCCCCCAGAGCATGGTATTATAGATTATAAGTATACCTATAACAATAAGGATTCAAGAAAGGAAATGCAAACAACAACCTCTACATCAAGGTAAATCAAGATAATATTTTTTTAATTGAAGTTTATGTTGATGATATTATTTTTGGAAGTGATGATGATATGATAAGCTAGAAATTTGCAAAGGATGTGCAGAATGAGTTCGCGATGTAATTGCTTGGATAATTTTCTTTCTTCTTGTGTATTCAGATATTTCAAGGCAACCAAAGCATTTTTATCTCTCAGACCAAGTACATCAAAGAAATGTTAAAGAGGTTCAGAATGGAAAATTGCAAACTAGTTAGCACTCCTATGAAAACTATTTTCAAGTTAAGTAAAGATGATTATTCAAATGCTACAGATCAGAGGTAGTACAATTCAATGATTTTTCTTTATATGACAACATCGCGACTAGATGTAATGCAGACAGTTGGATAGGTAGCATGATTTCAAGCAAAACCAAAGGAATCACATGTTCTAGCAGTAAATATAGTATTCAGATATCTCAAGGGAACATAAGATTTTTTATTATGGCATCCAAAAGGAAAGGATCTATCACTTATTGCCTACACAAATGTAGATTGGTCAGGTTTCATTGATGACCAAACAAGTACAAATGGAGAAACATTCTACTTGGGTGAGTGTTTGGTATCCTGGCTAAGCAAGAAACAATTCTACTTGGGTGAGTGTTTGGTATCCTGGCTAAGCAAGAAACAATCATCAATATCATTGTCTACAGTTGAAGAAGAGTATATAGAAGTAGAAACATGTTGTACACAGGTCCTGTGGATGAAATTTTTTTTGAAAACTATATAGGTTGAGTATGATGAGCCTATTTCGATATATTGTGATAACACAAGAGCCATTGGTATCTCAAAGAATCCAGTGATGCATTCCAAGATGAAGCGAATTCCAGTCAACTTTAATTTTCTACGAGAATAGGTTACAGAGAAGAAAATTCGAGTTGAGTATGTTGGGACCAAAGAATAGATTGTAGACATCTTTAAAAAACCGCTTCCAAGGGAAGATTTTGAGTATCTTCGCCAGAAAATTGGCATAGTTTCTGCCCCACAATGAATTTTGAATGTTATTCTTATTGGCATAGTTTCTGCCCCACAATGAATTTTGAATGTTATTCTTATATGTCTTAGATTTACACGAGGAAGCACCATAAAGAGGAAACTTTGGTTTGGGGGAGAAGTTTCAGGGAGATTTCAGTCAGGGGGAGAAACCCTAAGGACAATTTAGTTAGGGGGAGCATCCCTGACGGGAAGCTACCTTTTCCATTGACGTCAAAGGGGAAGAGATTCATTAGATTCATGGAGAGAGAGTTAGATACTTGGATAGAGAGAACAAAGGCTTGATTCCATGGGGAGCATTGTTCAAAGGGGGAGCATAAGCAATATGACTTTAGTGTCATCAGAGGGTTTCCATCAATTCCAAAGGGGGATATTGTTGATTAGTTGGGTTGGTTTTCATTGATGTCAACCTTTGAATCAAGTCCGGTTGAAAATTCTGGTACCCCCATCAGTGTGGTTAAGGAAATAAATTTTGGTTGAGGAATAATGTAATGGAGATCATTGAATTTGCAGGTGAGAATATTCTATATGGATAATACATGTCATGTCATTTTTGGTGCTATGCGGTATGTTACGTAGTTCCTCAAGATTGAGGAGATATGGCTTAGTGAAGTTGGAGAACCCTCATGAATTATATAGAAGCCCTTAGTCAAAGAAGTCAATATATTCTAGAAGCTCCTAGAAGACATTTACTAGTCAAAGTGGTTGTAACTAGGAGTAAATCATGAGTTAAGTGGTTGCAAAAAGAAAATAATTAAAAATAAATTAGTTGCAACTAGAAGTGGTGAGATTACTATTTATGGATAAAGTGGTTGTAAGTGGACAAAGTGGTTAGAAGTGGTTTATCCCTAAAAGAAAGAAGTTGGTTAAAGTAGTTAGAATATAACCCCTAAAGGAATCTACTTGGAGACTATAAATAAGAGAGCAAGGGTATCCTATTAGAACCTCATGAGAACATTAAGTATATATCATTTGTGAAAAAATTATTGCAAGTACTCATTGATACATCTGAAGTTACGCAAGTTTGAGGTAGCAAAGGAGGATTGATGGTGAAAGTTTTGGAGTTGCAAAATTTCTGAAAAAACCCTAGTTTCTGAGGTGTATGAGGGTTGCAGTGGAATAGGGAGCATACGTACGTGGTTTTTAGTGGAGGAAGGCATGTACATATGTGGGCTGCAAAAGAGGAAGTAGCATACCTATGAGAAAGATCATGAAAAATTGAGTTGATGAAGGTGTTAGGTTCTCAGATTCTGAAAGCAAGTTCCCAGGAAGCTCTACAGTGATCAGGTACAAAACATCTATCTATAGGTTCAAAAGTTATGTCATATTCTTATGTGTAGTTGGATATTGTTGTCTACATGAGATATGGCTATGGGATTTTGAGGATTTTCCCTAGAAAGGTTGTTGGTTGTATGACACTTACTATATGAGCTAGATCTATAGAAATATAGCATTGGTATGTCTGGTATTCATTATTGTTACATCTTGTTGGTTTGAGTGTTGAGGTATATCTCATATTTATTGGTACATGGTTGAGGGTTTTTGGTTGGTGAATTTTTTGGTTTAGTTTGAGGCTGCATATGAGTGAGGGTTTGATGTCTAGTCCATGTGAGGGGTCATTACACCTGACTATGATTCTATACACATGTATGGCACATGAATAGAGAGGAATAGATGCACATGGTTGAGTGATATTCTTGTGATATTGAGTATGAGATCTATGTGACAGAGGCAACAAAGTTTCATAGTTACAGAAAATTGGAAAGCATAGTTTTCTGAGAGTGTATGTAGGCTGACAATGGATAGGTCATGTACATACATGGGATGAAAGAGAACAGGGATCGTACATACATGTTTTTGCAGTATATACAGGTCACATACTTGTTATGTTTATTGGTATAGAATGATTACATGTTATTGGTACAGGATGATTATAGGTACATGTTGACTACAAAGTATTGGCACAAGTTGGTTATAGGTTGTTAGGACATATTGGTATAGGTTTAAAGTGGAATATTTTATAGTGATAGTGTGACAGTGGTTTCATCAGTTATTTGGCACTTATATTTCAGGGCGACAGGACAACGAAAGGATAAGTGGTTGTATCCACCTTTCGGTTGTAGCTGAAGAACATAGGGGGTTGGAACCAGAGAATTGGAGAGTTAGAGCTTCCCTCAAGTTGTAGCTTCAAAATATAGGGGTTTGGAGTCTCCTTCCAGTTTCACCTGGAAAAAAAAGGAAGTTGGTGCTTCCAATGAATGTAATTATTAAAGACATATAAGAAAAATCATTATGTGGTTTTCTCTTGCATTGGGTTTCCATGTAAAAATAATGGTGTATTGTGTATGCGTGTTATTTCTCATTGTTCATGGTTTATTTATGCTGCACTTGTTGAATTATATTGGTAAATTGATCATAAAGTTAACAACAATTATATAGTGTGGTTAAAAAGGATAAAACATATCTATTACTGATTCACCCCCCCCCTCAGTAATCCAACACCTTTGAGTTGTCCCACTTCCTTTCCAAGGCTTCAACAATGGGCCAACCAGGAAGTATCAGAGATATGTGGCACTTGGAACTCAAGGAAACTCAAAGAGTTACAACACCCACTATTGCAACACATAGGGAAACATATTCCCAATAATTCTCTCACCGAAAGAGAATTCCTCATGGGCCTAACAACCTACTTCTTCAACACGAACCACCAAGGATTTACAGAGTACAATAGCTTCACACCTCCCACTCTCTAGGAAATGGTACAATTGATAGCACATAATGAATGAGTTAATGATGAGAATTACATTGAATTCCCCGCATTATATATGCATGTGCCCTTTTGACACTTGGCGCTCAAGGAACTTCTTTGTCCCCCACTTGGTAATTCATTCCTCCACTTAGGATCTTAGGATAAAATTATATTACAAGACTTATGACTTAGGAATAATATTATTTTATTCCTTTTCTTAAGCCCCATTGAATTATCCCATTTTCCTCTCAAGTCCTAGCCCCCCATACTATTTCTTCTGACTTGGTCTGCAACAGTGATGTATTTTATTCATATATCAAAGTGATTACATTTTACAATGTTGGATCATTGGGCCTTTCATCATATAGGATTTTTAGTGTAATAATAACACAAGTTCTCTAGCCTAAAACATATATACAAAGAAACTCTAGCCCAAAACATCCTGGCTCACCATCCTATAAAGAATATGTACATTTACAACTTGGAGTTTAGCCTAGGGTTATTACAAGAGTAGTGATAGGTGGATGGACTACATGAAATATCTATTAGGAAAAGAGAGTTATGGAAAAATATTGGAAAGAAGGGCGATGAAACCTTTTGACCGCCAAAGGTTATTTATTAAATATTGGCAAGGGATGCCTGGTAGTAAGTTAACACTCTCCTTGCACATGAAAAACTTGGCAAGATGGATCACTCGAGGGACCTTTTAGCAATGAAGGGGATTCCTAATCCTGGAAAGGTGAGTGGGGAAAGGAAGAGGCAACTTACAAGAATGAAATTGTTGCAGAAATATACATGTGGTATGATGGTTGAAATCAAGTAGGCCATGTCTGAAAGAACAATAATTGTTTTTTTTCCATGGCATCCTGTGAACAAAATAAATAACTTGAAGATAAGTATTTAATTAATATTGCATGCTTATTTTTAAGTACATGGTTATATTGTGGAGTTGAGAAATATTATGATTCAAATTATTTCTAAATGATAATGGTTATAACATGTAGTTTTTTCTTGATGGTTTTTATATGAACAACTAAACAAATGAAGATATGAATTGAGTAGTTGGAAAGAAGAATACCAAGGATGTTGTATTTCAAAAGAAAAAAAAAATAGATGCAATATTATCTATTGCCAAAGAGTATATTCGAAACAAGAAGGACATAGATGCTTAGGAATATAAGCATGGTATAAGTAAAGAACCATTAGATCTAGAGGATGCAATGTGGAGGAATACCCACATTGGTTTTAATAACTTAATATAAATATAATTTTGATATAAAATTTTTATATATGTACACATGTATGGTGATGTGCAGTGAGGATAGTGAAAAAAATAAGGGGGATGGGAACTTAACACCCTAGTTTTGATCCCCAAAATGAAATGTAATGTATATATGAAAATTAAGTTGTGAGTTGAACAATATGGCCAAGTGCCAAGGAATGTAAATGGTGTTCCAAGACAAGGGGGACTAAATTAATAGGGGTATATGACTCCATGAGAGAGGAATGAGAGGGAGCTAGGAGGCCTAAAATGGGGGCTTAATGCCAAATATAATATTATATTCCAAAATAAGATTCATGTGAGCATTATAATATAAGTTTAGATAAAGGTTTGAAAAGAGGTTCTTTGGGTGCCAAGTGGAAGGTTCAAAGCATGCATATTTATTCCTTGTGTTTGAGGAAGTTGGGGGTTCTATAATCACTCTAGCCTGTGAGGAACCTACAAGAGAAATGGATCCAAGCCTATAATTGGGGATGAATTGTAATTATGTTGTGAAAGTTGGCATTGAGAATCCATGTAGATCCTAGCATTGATATTTTCCTGGCTAGTTTGTGTTGGAGCCTAGAAAGGGGTGTGATAGTCAAAGGGAATGCATTGTAGAGAAGGGGATCCACTATTTGGGTTGTGCATATTGAAGGGGGAAAGATATTTGGTGATTGGGATGTTTACATGAGTGAATTGGATAAAATGTAGTGGGAATTGAGATGAGATAGTATTTGTTCATCCTTGGGGATTCATAACCCCATCTCGGGGGTGGCCTGTTGCAAAAATACCTAGTGAAAAGTGCCTACAGTTGGTAGGAACATCCCACGTCAACAACCAGTTGGTGTTTTCATTAAATATAAATGTTCTTTAATATATGGGTTAGTATGTGGTTTATTGTGTATCTTTATGTGCTTAAATTATTGTTATAAATGGTTGCATATTTATATTTGTGTATGATTATATCAGTTATGCATTGATTTTCATGTTTTTAGAAATTCATATTTGTATCATATGAAGGGCATATTATATTTCGTATCAAAGTATAGATAAGAGGAAAATTGTGAAATTTGGAAGTACCATGTACTCTCAATAGTGAACAAACAATACAACAAATCCATGTGATTAGCTCCCTTTTTAGCTCTGTTTTTTGCTTCCACTGGTTGTTTTAATGCATTTTTATCCACTTTTTTGCTAAAGTCAACGCTATTTATGGAGCTATTTGCGTTGAGAAAAAAAAGTGGGTGCTAAACTAGGTGCTATTAGCGCCTAGTTTAGCACCCTTTTTAGCACCCCAATTAGCACCTAATTTAGCTCCCTATTTAGCTCCCAGTTTAGATCCCAGTTTAGCTCGCAGTTTAGCTTCCACTTTATCTCCCAATTTAGCTTCTAGATTAGCTTCCTTTTTAGCTTCTCTTTTGGCTTCCAATTTAACTCCCAATGTGCCTAAATAGTAATTTTGTTGCATTTTTGGGGGTTAAGTGGATAGGGGCTTTGGGGATTAGGTTATTTAGGTATTTGAGGTCTAGGGATCAAGGGTTAAGGGATTAGGGGTTATCATTTAATGGATTAAGGTTTAATGGATCAGGGGTTACAATTTAAGGGATTAAGGGTCAATGGCTAATGGATTTTGGGATTAGGGTTAGGTATTTTAATGGTTAATTGATTAGGGATTATATATGGTCAAAGGATTAATGACACCCATCAACCCTACACATAATCATTGATATCATCCACATCTCATTTTCATCATTCATGATTTCCATATGTAGAATATTTATCAGAATTGATCTCTTGAATGCCATGGAACTTCCAATACACCCATCACAAATATTGTCTTACACCGACCCCTCACAATGAGCAGTGAATGGGGTCAATGTTGAAATTTATTCATTTTGTGCATGTATGCATCAAAATTTGACATGGATAGACTAGACATATGCGTTGATGGTATGGGAGGGTTTCAAGACTCAAGGATGTTTGATGTCGCCACATAATATTGAAGATCGTCCATGTTTTCATCAACGTTCATAATGAAAGTCTCATTGTCATCATTTGTCATTGCCATATGTAGAATCTTTGTTGGAACTCTCTTGAAATGTCAAGGAAATTCCAATTCACCCACAAAAAATGTCATGCATTAACCCCGCATAGTGAGCAGTGAATGGGGCCAACGTTGAAATTTCTTCAATATGTACCTGTATGCATCGAAATTTGACATGGTTAGACTAGAAACATGCCTTGATGGTATGGGATGGTTTCAAGACTCAAGGATGTATGATGTCCCCACATAATATTTGATATCGTCCACATT
>CBVK0100462011.1:0-12309 GCA_900067695.1 Picea abies
ACAATAACAAATACTATTTGGGTCGTTCGTCTGAAGGACACGCGGCACACATCCGTGTCACGTTGACATTCAGGAGTTCGAGGGGTAAGCACTCCTCGTCCCTTCACTTCTCGAAACCCCGAACCACGAAATGCCGATAGTGCCCAGAATCAGGCCCGTGGTTTTGGCGCCTAGTCGTAAAAGAACAAGCCTGGAAGAGGGGCGCTATTGTTTATCATTTTTCCACTCAGGTCCCAAAGTGCCAAAAAGCATCTCAGTCGTTCATCTCGTGGGGAATGCATGGAAACCGTTAGGCCCTCCCGGCATTCCGCCCATTGCGATTTTGAAGGAGAAAGGTCCTGTTCCTTTCTCACTCGTGAACCCCGAAGCGTCGACAACACTCTGGTAGATAGGCGAAGGGTCACAGCCCGTGGTCACTCTAGGGAGCAGAAGGGGCTGTACAGGAAAGCCAGAGGCGCCGAACTAAGATTCAAGAGAGGGGGGACTACATTCTTCAGACGTTGATTCGACGTGAATTAATTCCCGATAGCTGCGAGGAATGAATGAAGAAAAGAGAGGGTGGTTGAGGCCTCGCATTAATCATTAATTGCAAGGTATGGAGGGTCTGGCAAGCGGTCTACTCAAGGGGGTCCTGTGTGCCCATTTTTCTGGAGAATCCATGCCCGAGTCCTCAACTAGCCGAAGGAAGTCTGATCACGCTAGCTTGACACTTAATGGCTCAGCTACTCCCCTTGCTGGAGCCATGCGCAGTTAAGATGGTGTCTTTCATAGGCGCACGATCGTCCAGTCTGCATGCGCAGACTGTCAGAAGACATGCAGACACAATGTTATTAATGCAGTATCTCATTTTCGCTGTTGTGTTTTGTTTTGAGTATATGTAGGCGTTTTCGCCATTTTTGTAAGTATCGATGGTAGAGCAGAGCTCCCTACTGTAATGTTTTGGCAGCTATCCTAGCTTTCAGTTTATGCATCTGTATATGAGATTTCTTGTTTTATGACAGACAGTTCTTCTTACTCCATCTAGTTTTCATCTCATGCTAAGAGAGTTCGTGAACGACCGACTCGTGTGAATTATTGTAGTTCTACTATGATAAATGATTTATTGTTGCATTATTGCATTCTCTGGACTTGTGTTTGAATGTAAGATGATATTGCATTTGGACATCTTCTTCCTCAACTTGTTAGAAACCTGATGTTAATAACAGACCTCTGTTTTTCTCTTATATAAGTCTTCCACCTGTTCACCCTTTACTATAGCTCACTGTCTGAAGTTTACGCAAGACCTCACTTGCTCATGCATACCTAGCCTAGTTTCAGCGTTGGAACGCTATTGTTTTGAGTTTCCCACCATTCGATCACCCATCTATGAACAACCGTGACATAAAACTGATGGGCGTCGGGCTCTGCTCCTGATTGCAATCCAGGAGTGACTTCTGACGCCAACATACTCAACCTCTGTTGTACTCTGTGCAATGGATCCCTGATTCCGGCTTGACCAAGAGATCATAGAGGATCCTAAACTAAAGCAGTATCCGAAAGTACTCTTCCGATTCACTGGGCTTCTTGCCCAGTCAACATCTTCATACCCATGCATAAATAAACCACCACTAGATGTTTATCTCAGACCATAAGCAATGGTCCCTTTGAGATATCTCAAGATGTGCTTTGTTAACACCTAGTGTCGCTGTCTTGGTTCAGTCATGAACTGACTCATTGCAATCACTGCATATCATATATCTGGCCTACTATGGATCATGTACATCAATGATCCAATCAACTGCCTATACATGGTAGGATCCACCAAATCTAAACCTGTATCAGAATCATGCAAATTCCTCAGGTTGGTAATCATTAGAGTAGACATGGATTTGCAATCCATCATACCAAACATCTTTAGTACATCTTCTATGTATTTTCCTCGTGCCAGAAATATCTCGCCCTATTTTTGCCATTCTTCCAATCCTAAGAAGTAATGCATCAAGCCTAAGTCTTTCATCTCAAACTCTGAGGTTAGCTCCCTCTTACACCAGGCTATTAGCCCTTCATCTCCTGTTAGAAGGAGATCATCAACATACATGATTAGTATAACAAGTTGGTTACCTCTTACCTTGAAGTACATATTTGCATCAACATCACTTTTCTGAAAGCCGAGGCTTTTAAGAAAGCCATCAATCCTGTCATACCAAACTCTGGGATCTTGATTAAGACCATACAAGGCCTTCCTCAACTTGCATACATGAGTGCCTTTGTTATGTAGTACAAAACCATCTGGTTATCCCAAAAGACCTCTTGTTCAATATTTCCATTCAAGAGTGTTGTTTTTACATCTATCTGATGTAGATTCCAACCAAGAACGAAGCTAAAGAAATAATAGTTCAAATGGAGGTATACCTGGCTACAGGGAATAAAGTCTCTTCGTAGTCAATTCCTTCTTTTTGAATGAATCCTCTGGCTACAAATCTTGTTTTGAAAATTTCCACACTTTCATCAACTGCATGTTTGATCTTATAGATCCATTTGGAAGAAACCACTGATTTGTCTTTTGGCCTCGGCACAATGTCCCAAACATTTTTATTTATAATAGACTTGTATTCCTCAAGCATGACATCCTTACATACTTGTAATTTATCTTCTTCTTCAAATGAAGCAGGTTCGACATCACTAATGATGCTCATCAATGCAACATAACCTCCAAACCTATGAGGCCTCTTCCTTTCCCTAAAAGTTCCTTTGGGTGCAACTATCCTTTCTGCTTCCTGTAATATTTCTTTAAGCCACCCTTGCTTCCTTTTGGCTGGAGGTTCTTCCAGAGTTATTTCTAACACTTCAACAAGTTCTAGGGGCTCATTACTTGGCCCTTCATGAGGTTCCTCCCTCTTATCATCTGAATCTTCATTTTCAGAAGAGGGTGAAGCTGGTTGAACTGCTTCTGATTCCTGCTGAAGCTCTCTGGATTTATTAAATGCATCTTCCTCATGGAAAGTCGCATATCTACTTACCTCTATTTTCCTCTGACCCAATACATAAATATTGTAAGGATTGGAGTTCTCACTGTACCCCACAAAAACCCCTTTCTTTCTTGAGGGTTCCATCTTTGTCCTCTTTTCCTTAGGGACACGAATATACACATGACACCCAAATATCCTTAGATGCCCTACTTCAGGTTTGATCCCTGAGAATACCTCTTCAAAAGTCTTGTCCTTCAAGATAACATGTGGAAACCTATTCTAAATATACACGGTAGTGGAGGTAGCTTCTGCCCATAAAGAATTTGGCAGATCTTAGTCAAACATCATTTCTTTCACTGCCTCACAAAATTTCCTATTTTTCTTATCAACAACTCCATTTTGTTGAGGGTTATATGGCATGGTCAACTGTCTCTTGATTCCTGCCGACTTGCAGAAATCCTCAAACTAGAGAGATTTGAACTCTCCTCCATTGTCTGTTCTAAGGATTCTGATGTGTTTCCATGTCTTCTTTTCAATAAAGGCTTTATACTCTTTGAATTGATCATATGTGTCACTTTTAGCTTTAAGGAAATATATACAACATTTTCTTGAGTAATCATCAATAAAAATGACATAATATAGACAACCACTGAGTGAGGGAGATGACATGGGACCACATTAATCAAAATGAACCAGATCTAAGATGCCTTGAGCTCTGTTTTCACTACTAGGAAATGATTTCTTTATATTTTTACCTAGCATGCATCCCTTACAAATTTCATTTTTACCAAGAGAAATAGAAGGCATGCCACATACCATGTTCTGTAGATATGGAAGAGCTTTGTAATGAAGATGTTTAAGTCTTTTGTGCCAAAAATCTTTGGAGCTAGTCGCATCATGAACCAATGCTTGAACTGACTATCCTAACACGACCTACAGTCCTCCACTGCGAGTTTCAATGGGTTATGTTGTACTTAAATGGATACCTTATCCCATAGTAGTGCCTTCCTGTCCTTGAATATCACCCAATATCCCTTGTCCTCATGGGTTGCAACTGATAGTAGATTCTTCTTGAGCCCTGGAACATATAATACTTCATAAACATGAATTCTAGCCCCAGATTCCAATCTAAAGAAGATAGAGCCTACTCCCTCTATCTTGTAACATTTTCCATCCCCAAGCTCAACATGCTCTGCAAAGGATTTTGTCTCGAAATCTGAGAGGATCTCCTTGTACCCTGTCATGTGCTTTGATGCACCACTGTTTACTAACCAAGTTTTCAACCCTATGAAAACTGAACTGGATAAGGCAGAAACCAAGTAATATTCTTTTCTATTTTCCTTCTCATTAGAAGGAATTCTCTGATTTCTTTTGGATTCATCATCTTCATCAGTTGAGGCATGCCATTTCCCTTTCCTTGGATATTTATTTCTAAACCAACAATCTTTAGCAAAAATGACCCAACTTATTACAACTAAAGCATTTAATTTATATGTATCAATATTCTTTCCTTTGAATGTACCTTTGGTGTTTGGATTCCTCTGAGAGCCTTTCTGGAAAGTGCCTTTATTCTTTCCCTTGAATCTTGATGCTAAAGCTGAGTGCTCTTCTTTCGTTAGCTCACTCCTGGTAGCTGTGCGACTCTCCTCTTGGAGGCAATAATGCCATAACCTCTCAAACGTGGGATGAATCTCTCTCCCACTTACACTGGATAAGAAGGTCTCCCTTGAAGAAGGAAGGCCATAAAAAATGGCATGCACTAAATCATCATCGTCCACTGTCACCCCTATGACCAAAAGATGATCTCTGATCTGGGCTATCCTGGAACATAAAGATTCCACCGATTCACTTTTCTCCATCTTCAAATACTTAAGCTTGTGCTTAAGTGTCCTCTACTGACTCTTGTTTCTCATACAGATTCACCAAGGTATCCATACAGTCCTTGGCAGTCATTAATGAAGTCATTGCAGGTAGTATACTATCTTTGACTGAGTTAAATATTATTCACTTGGACTTTGCTTGACTCTTCCTGAAGGCCACTCTTCCTGCATTATTCGTGGATTCCTCCACCACTGTGGTCACATACTGCTCAAGATCATGCTTCTGTAAGATATCTGCTATTCGAAGCTTCCACACATTTAAGTTGATAGCTCCTTCAAGCCTATCCTCGACCCTGACTGAAATGGAGGATTCCATGGACCTCACACTGGAAACTTAATCAATTAGATATGTGTATACCTGTTGCTACACTTCAACACACTTAACACACCCTAAGCTTTGATGTCGTGTTAAATTATGAGCTTGATTGTTAAATTATGAGCTTGATTTCTTATGCAGATTAATTCTTTTATTTTCTTCAACACTTTGATTCCAACTTAATACACTTCAACAATACCAAATCATAACTGAATAGCAATAACTATGTATATAAGTTAGCATGCACATCAACAACACATATACCCTGGGGAAACCCTATACAGGGAGAAAAACCCCAACAAACAATATTCCTTTATTTCATTAATAATGTATGATCACTTACAAATATCCACCATGAATGTCATGCTCTTAAAGATCTTGCCAAGATGACTCTGACTTGACAAAGACCTAAGATACCTTGCTGAAATACACCTCTGATATGATGCCTCTATTGTTGATATACAAAAATGATATGCTGCTGATATACACCTCTGATATGTAGCCTCTATTTCTGATATAAAACATTGATATGCTTCTTTGGTATGTTGTCTCTTTATCACTGATATGCTCCTCTATTGCTTCTCCCTTAACCTGCATATCAAAACTATGTTGAAGAGAGGGTTCAACCTTTGCTTATATAGGCTCAAGAGGGGAAGAGGAGAGGATCTAAATAGTAACCTATTTGCATGCTTCAATCATAACTCAGATTCATACTTTAGTTCGAACTTAGAAATAGATTTAAGACTGGTATACTTTAGTTCGAAAATAGAACTAGACTTGAGACTTCAGTTACAACTCAACATTACACTTTAGTTTGAAAATAGAGCTAGACTTGAGACTGGTATACTTTAGTTCGAAAATAGAACTAGACTTGAGACTTCAGTCACAACTCAACATTACACTTTAGTTCAAAATTAGAACTAGACTTAAGACTTCAGTTGCAACTCAACATTACACTATAGTTCTAAAATAGAACTAGACTTAAGACTTCAGTTACAACTCAGCATTACACTTTAGTTCTAAAATAGAACTAGACTTAAGACTTTTGTTACAACTCAACATTACACTTTAGTTATAAAATAGAACTAGACTTGAGACTTCAGTTACAACTCGACTCTTTACAAGGCAATTCAAAATTCTCTTCATGATGGATAATGTTACACGTGCCAACACACTATATCAATACATTTATATCATTTTCAATCCTAGGAATATCGTTTCTTTCTAGCTCATAGGAATTTTATATTCAACCTAACTTTTGCTAGATGCCTTGACTTTTTCTCATGGCTCACAAGGCTTGACTAGGCTCATAAAGGTTGTATGTTCCCCCTGACTTTTGCACTAGTCTGTCTATGCTCACAGAGGTTGTACGTTCCCCCTGGCTTTTTCACTAAACTGTCTATGCTCACAGAGGTTGTACATTCCCCCTGACTTTTTCATTAGACTCACATAGCATCTCGTTCGTCCTGACTTTTGGTTTGAATCATAGAGGTTGTATGTTCCCCCCTAGATTTTGTCAATACCTCACAAGATTGGTTGATTCTCCAAATCTCCCTGGCTAGCCTCAGGCTGGCCCATATGGCCTCTCATTAGAGAATGATTGTTGATGCTGCCAAATTTAACAATACTTGTCCGAGGAATTAATTGAGTGCCAAATTAATAAGTTCATCGCCTTACGATAGGGTGGTCGTATGGTGCCAGAGTATGAGGCTAGGTTCATGGAGCTACTGAGGTCTACTCCACATCTGAACTCAGAGAAGTTAAAGGTCAACAAGTTTGTGTTCGATCTTAACTTCAACATAAGTGCAAAGGTGAGGATCCTAATGCCTTAGACGTTGCATGATGTAGTTTAGAAGGCCCTCATAGATGAGGAAGAACCCTGGGAATCAAGATAAAATTAGAGGACCTATGTTCTCAACACTGAGACGAGAGAATCCTCAACAAAGGACTCCTTACATAGGATCACAACAACAACAACAACATTTTAGGCCTATTCAATAGAAAAAACGAAGAACACATACGACTAGGCCAACAACTTATACTTTAGGGACCAGGAGCACTGGATCAAAGATTGGGTGTTGGATATGTGGGGAGCCACATTACCAGTGACATTGTCCGATTGAGAAGGCCAAGGCTACCAGATCAACTAGACCCACTACTGTTGGATATTTGGGCAAGGCCCATATGATAGACGCTGCGGTGAACAACTGCCAGGCAGAGCACCGATCCACTGTGCTCAAGACATCAGGTATGATCACTGATCAAACTTTTATCATCTTGATAGATCCAAGCGCTACAGAGAGATTTATTTCTACTGCAGTGCTAAAGAGAATTAAGGTAAAGGAAGTCGAGGAGGACAAGTTCAGATACTTAGAAATGGAGTCGGGTGCCAAACAAAAAGTTGGAGGAAAGGTTACGGACTATAGCATTAACTTCGGTGAATTTGTAACAAGGTCCAACCTATATGTCATGATCTTAGGATCTTATGACATAGTGATAGGCATGGACTGTTTGGAATCGCATGATGCAATACTTAACTGTAAGATGAAGCAATTAAATTTGACAAATGATTTGGGATAGAGTAGAGTGATTGTAGGGAGAAACCAGGGAGTGTCCTTGAGGTTTATTTCTTCCCTACAATTGCAAAAAAGTATGCACAAGGGATGCAAGCTATATGAAATATTAGATCTAAATGAAAAAGGTGAGGCAGAAGGATTAGAAAACCTTCATGTAGTACAAGAGTTTGCAGACATATTTCCAGAAGAGTTGCCAAGCTTACCTCCTGAAAGAGAATTGGAGTTTTCCATAGATCTGAAACCTGGAACTGAACCGATTGCAAGAACTCCATACCGGATGTCGACAACAGAATTGTAGGAGTTGAAAATGCAATTGAAGGAATTGTTGGACTTGGGACTTATACATCCAAGTGTGTCACCTTGGGGTGCACCAATTATATTCGTGAAAAAAAAGGATGGATCGTGGAGACTTTGTATTGAGTATCGTCAATTGAACAAGGCTACGATACAAAATCAGTACCTATTGCCAAGAATACATGATTTGTTTGACCATATGAAGGGAGCGATGGTGTTTTCGAAGATTGACTTGAGTTGGGATATCATTAATTACAAATTAAGGAGGAAGATATCCCCAAGACCACATTTAAGACAAGATTCAAACATGATGAGTTTACAGTTTTACCATTCGGTTTGACGAATTCCCCAGAGGTATTCTTGAGTTTGATGAATAGGGTGTTCTGTGAATACTTGGACAAGTTTGTTCAAATATTTTTTCCTGACATACTGATTTATTCTCGGATGAAAGAAGAGCACGACAAACACTTGAGATTGGTCCTACAGTGTCTACGAGAAAGAAAATTGTACAGGAAGCTATCGAAATGTTCTTTTTACCAACTAAAGATTCATTACTTGGGGCATATCATATCTAGTGAAGGTATCATTGTGGATCCAACGAACGTAGAAGCCATTATGGAATGGCCATCACCAAAAAATGTACAATAAGTACATAGCTTTATGGGTTTAGTAGGATATTAGAGACGGTTCGTCGAAGGATTTTCGAAGATAGCAAACCCAACCACAAAATTGCAGAAGAAAAACAAGAAGTTCGTATGGATAGAGAAATGCGTGGAAGAATTTCAAAATCTTAAAGAGTTGTTAACTACAACGATGATAATGAAAGTCCCCGACATGGAAAAATATTTTTTGGTATGCACAGACACATCCAAGGAAGTTTTAGGAAGATTTTTGATGCAAGATGGTCAAGTGATCTTTTACATTTCAAGGAAATTGAGAAGGCATGAGGAAAACTACACAGTGCACGACTTGGAGTTGTTAGCAATTGTATATTCCTTGAGAGTTTGGAGATAGTATCTGATTGCTCGAAAATTTGAATTAAATACAGATCATTCTGGATTGTAGCATATATTTACACAGAGTGACCTAAACGCGTGACATAGGTGTTGGTCAGAATTACTTAGTGAATACGACTTTGAGATTACTTACATTAAAGGAACAATGAATAGAGTAGAAAATGTGTTGATTCAGAGACCATGCATATTCTCGATAATACCTCTTAAGAGAAATATTCGAGAAAATTTTCTAATCTTTACAGATAGACGATGACCGGTAAAAAGAAGTTAAGGATAATATTAGACAAAATATCATGATGGTACTGAAGTTTGAAGGATATTCATTGGACAACGATGGATTGTTGAGATTTAATGACATAATTTATGTACCACCTAACAACGAATTAAGAGGTTTGATCTTAAGAGAAGATCATCGAGTAGTATACATGGCTTATCCAGGAGTCACAAAGATGAAGGAAGACCTTAAGCCTTTATTCTTCTAGAAAGGAATGAAAGTGGACATAGTTAGTTACGAGGTGAGATGTATAGAATGCCAACAAGTGACGACTGAACATAGACATTGAACAGGATTTTTACAGCCACATGCTACTCTTGAATCGAAATGGAAGGTCATTTTGATGGATTTTATCATTGGATTGCCATCGACGACAAGGAGACACGATTCAATATTTGTGGTAGTTGACACTCTAACGAAGAGTGCACACTTTATTCTAGTTCATACAACGTATCATGCACCAGATATAGCCCAAGTTTTTGTTAACGATATTGTGAGGTTGCATGGAGTACCAAGAAGGATCATATCTGATTGGGGATCGATATTTACATGGCGGTTTTGGAACAGTTTCCAAGAGGCCTTGGGAACACAACTGAACTTTAGTACAACATATCATCCAGAGACAGATGAAAAAATAGAAAGAATGAACCAGATTTTGGAGGATATGTTGCGTATGTGTGTTATGGATCAACATAAACTTTGGGAAGACTTATTTCCATTAGTAGAGTTTGCTTACATTAATAGTTACCAGAGCACAATTAAGATAACACCGTTTGAGTTTCTTTATGGGCGACCATGTTGGATGCCATTGAGTTGAGATTGACTTGAGGATAGGGTCCTGGTAGGACTGAAAGTGATCCAAGAAATGGAAGAACTAACACAATTGATAAGACAAAGGATTAAAGAAGCACATGATAAAGAAAAGAGTTGTGCTGATGCGCATCGCGTTGACCGCAATTATGAAGTTGGTGACAAAGTTTCCTTGCAGTTAAAATCACACAAGAGTTTGATCAAGTTTGGAAAGGGTGCTAAAATCTCTAATAGGTTTGTGGGACCTTTCAATGTTGTGGAAAAGAAAGGACCCATGGCTTATCAACTATCCTTGCCTGATTCTTTAAGACGTATGCACAATGTTTTTCATGTATATGTTTTGTGACATTATGTTTTCGATCTGTCACATATGATTGACATGAGTTCTTTGCAGGTGTCGGATGAGGGTGATCTCATGGTGGAGCCAATCAACATTCTGGACCATCGCATTCAACAACTACGATGTCGAATATTCGATTAGGTTAAGGTCCAGTAGGATAACTATAGTCCACACTCGACTACATGGGAGGACGCATGTGAGATGCGTCAACAATTTCCTTGTTTGATAGATTAGATATGTAGATCTTTGCTAGATACATTTATTTACTTGCATTTATATACTGTACAAAATTTGGGATGAAGTTTAAAATAAGAGGGGGTGTATGTAACATCCCGCTCCACTAAGCACACTTTTATTTAACATATTCTTTGAGGACACTTGCGTGCAAGTGATCTAGTTATGGTATATTATGATTTCGTTTCAATTATGGATTATACATGATTATGATGATGTATTGTGACTTATTGTTAATTTGATGTATATGTATTGACATATGCTATTGACGAATTTACCTGAGTGTGCAGGAAACATGACAGGTTATGGATGCTCATAGCATCAAATGGACTTCCTTGGACTCTGGATTGAGTCAGGGAGTGTATTGTATTTGTTTGAGTATTTCATTTTACACACATGTGATATATGATTGATTCAATATGATTTATGTATACGGATTATTGACAGTGTTTTTGTCAGTGGATGCAGGCTTGACGATGCTTTATAATCTGACTCACATAAGGAGTAAAGGGGCCATGCACATAAAACATACATTGAGGGAGAGGTGTGAAAGCATCCATGTCACAGCCTAATAGCACTCTCGTCGTGGTCTAAGTTGTAGGTTAACAATTACCTAGTTGAAGAGGTCCGCCATGTCATGAGGGTGGATTGAGACAATCGCTCATGAAGATTTCTAAATAAGGCAGAGTCCTTATTCCTTAGAAGCCCTTAGTCTCTCACAAGGTCGACCAAGTGGAGTGTTGAATCCAAGGGCCATAAAAATTCTAAAACAAGTCTAAGGCGAGTGACACCATTTGAGCATGGAGTTGTGTCTTGAAGGGCACGTCGCATAATTAGAACTTGGGTCAATAAATCTAGGTGGCCTAGAAAACTTTGAAATGATTAGACCTTGTTAGAATTAAATAATTAATTAAAAATCCTAACAAGAGTCTAAGCCTAAGTCTAAGACTAAGCCTAAATCTAAGTTTAATTAAGGGACTAATTAAAAACATTAAATAAATTAAAATAATTAAGATAAATCAAATTCTAGGAAAAGTGAGTAAAATCTAAAGATTGGATAAAATGCACATGTGTACATGAAATTTATAAATTGGATTTTTAAAATAAAAGAGATAATAATATGAGAGAATAGAAGTACACTTGGAATCGAATCTTGAGTCAACCTACCACTAGTCTAACTAGAAGAAGACTCCTAATCCAACTCTAACTAAGATCTAGTTATGAGACACTCATTAAATGAAATTTTGGGGAACAAAGTGACAACTAAGAGAGACAATAGGAACACATTAGGGAATGTGAGGGAAATTGGGTTTTTAAATAAAATAAAAATGGTAATTACTTGTGCAACTTGAGGAGAGTGTGACAAGTGTGTGGATGAATAATACTAATTAAATTAATTAAAAAGATAATTAATTGTGCATGAGAACATGTGTCATTGAGGAATTTTTCTATAAAACAAATGTGGTAGAACAGAAATGGATCTCACTCATTCTTGGTAATGTTATGTTGGAAATTTTTTTTGGACTGTGTTTTACTTGTGAGATTTGGGATACCAAACTGGTGACAAGAGTGGAAGCTCTTCCTTGCAAGTCAATCCTTGGAGCTATTGATTGTTGGTTTC
>CBVK0100462012.1:0-12309 GCA_900067695.1 Picea abies
TCACTACTTTGTATAGTTTTTGACCTTTTTTTAATGCTGTGATATTAATTTAGGGCTATGAATGACTTCATTACTGCTTGACGATGCTGAGTTCTTGTAACCATGTGCGGACGAAATTGTAATCATGTGCATTTCCCAAGACATGGAACTTGAGGAAATTGCAATGAATTTTCCCATTCTACGAGACACCCATGGAGATAAAAATATTAACAATCTCATAATATCTCAATTATGGAAGCTGCAACTAGACATTATCAAAGGAAAAGAGGTAGGAAATGGTAAAGGGATGACATCAATAGCCTCTCGAAATATGGGAATCAAGACAAATTCCATTAATACATAGAATAATATCCCCAGAGAAGAGAAAAAGAAGGGGAGGAAACCCCATATAAAAAAAATAGAAGAAATAGGTGCCCTAATGGTCGATTATGGAAAAGTGGTTTGTGTCCCGAATAACTTCTTCCCATCCCCCAAAAAATCTTGAATATGAATATTACATCCTGGAACATAAGATGTAGGAATTCCACTTCAAAATAAAGAATGTTAAAGAAAAGAATATCTCTAGAGAAGGAAAATATAGTGATGATCCAAGAAACTAAGTGTGATGTAGAAAACATGAAAATAATTACTCAGACAATTTGGCCAGGTTGTGAGTCCAAATGGATCCGAAATACTTAGACATGGAGGACCACGTGGCTAGCCACAGGCCCCTGACCTTAAAATTCAATATCAAAAGTTCATGGGAAGAGGGATATATTACGAATGCTTATGGCGCACAATCCCCCAATATCAAGAGGAGCTTCCTGGACACAATAAATTATTTAGGATCGAACCTGCAACACCAAAGTTGGTTAATAGGGGAAGACTTCAATATGATCAAGACCCCATCCTACTAGAAAAGAAGGAAGGGATATGCAAGCTCGACCTCAAGAGTGTTGCATTTGGATAACTCGTAGAAAATATAATATTAGTTGATATCCCTACAAGGAGTGGCATATTCACCTGGAACAATAAAATGGGAAATGATCATAGGATCACAATTTGCCTTGATGGGTTCTTGATCTTTGATACTCGATTCTATTCTAAGTAGGCCCTATTAGCCAATATCCTTTCCATATTATGGCTCAGACCACTAGCCCATAGTCCTGGAATGGAAACAAGTTTCGAAGAGAGGGACGATTATGTTTCGGTTTGATAAATTATGGTTAGATAATCCCGTCTTCCTCTCAAGCCTAATTGTTTGGTGGAGAGACCAAAAATATTTGCATGGAAAAAAATTGTTCCAATTCCAATAAAGACTCAAGTATGTCCAGATGTGCATTAGAAAATGGAACAAGGAATTATTTGGAAATATCTTTGAAGAAAAGAAAAAACTATAACAAGAAATGGAAGAGATAAAAAAAATGGGGTTCAAGGGATTCAATCATAGGACCTCAAGACTAGGGAGGAGGAAATAAGATAGAGATTTTCAAAAGAGAATTTCAGGAGGAGTTGTTGTGGAAGAAGAAATCCATAATCCATTGGCTCAAAGAAGGGGACAAGAATACTAATATGTTCCATAATTACTTAATCCAAAGAAGGAGTTCAAATATAATAGTCTATATCATAGTGTAGGATGGTAGCATCAAGGAGAAAAAGGAGGACATTGAGGAAGAACTCATGAATTATAATTGACATCTCCTCTTGGAACCTTATGTACATAGGTAGGAAGCTATATCCAAACTTGTTGAGGCCAGCCCTAGGATGGTTTCTCCTTAGCAGAACTAGATCTTGATAAGGCCAACTTCCATAGAGGAAGTAGAAGGGATTTTTAAAAGCATGGCCTAGGCGAAATCCCCTAGGTCAAATGGTTTCACTATTGATTTCTTCCAAGAAGGATGGGAATTTTTTGTAACCGAAATATGGAAAGTGTTAGAGGAATCATGTAGCTCTATGTCCATTCTTTAGGCATTTAATGTCATCTTCAACACACTAATCCACAAGATCAAATAAGACAACGTTGAAGATAGTTTCAGACCCATATCCTTATGCAATGTGATTTATGAGATTGTTTTTAAATTGGTTACTTCTAGGATTAATACTCTACTCCCAAACATCATTTCACAGGAGCAAGGTGAGTTTGTAGAAGGCAAGAAAATCATAGATGGGATTGTTGTTTCGAATGAGGAAATCCATTCCCTCAAAGTAACAAAAATTTGGCATGATGATGAAAATAGATATGTCTAAAGCCTACTATAAAATGAATTGGAACTTCCTAAGGAATATTCTTCTTGCCTTTGGATTTGGAGGGGAGTGGGTTGATTGGTTTTTGAACCTCATTTCCTCTAGTTTCTTCTCTATACTAGTAAATGGATATCCCTTTAAAACCTTCAACCCTTCCAGGGGGCTCTTCCAGGGTGATCCCCTCTCGCCCTTCATGTACATAATACTAGCTGAAGGTCACGGTCCCAACCTATCCCTAGACAAAAGGAAAGGAGATACTAAATGTATCATCTTGCATTCTAAAGAGGATTTCATGTCCCAGCTCTAGTTTGTGGATGATACGTCATTGATGGGCTTACCTACGGTGAAATAATCTCTAGCATTCAGAAGAACATTAGAGGTATTTAACTTGGCATTTTGCACCATTATCAACTAGGAAAATCCTATATTTTATTCTTTAGCACAAACCTCGTGATCCAGAGACACCTGGATACCCTGCTAGGATTTCAAACTTCCTCCGTCCTAGCCAAATAACTAGGATCCCCCCTCCTCTCCAAGTCCCTCCATAATCCTTCCTCGGATGAAATCATCACCAAATTAGAATACAAAATTAATATTTAGACCCGTCATTTTCTTTCTCTACCAGGTAGAGTCCTCCTACTCAATTCCATCCTCTTGACCGTCCCCCTGTACCTCTTTTTGCTGCTAGATTCCCCCATGAAATTTCCCAAGAAGATCCGAAAGTTGCATCACAAGTTTCTATGGGGAGGGATGATGAAGGAAAATAAATGGGTATTGGTGGCATGGGAAAACCTCTCCAAACCCAAGAAAAAAGGAGGAATTGGCCTCAGGGAACCTCAATCCATAAGCAAATCCATGGAAGTGAAATTATTGTGGATATGGGTGAAATCCCCCAATGCCCTATTGGAAAAATTTTGGAGAGATAAGTATGTCCCTCTAACCTATCAAAAGGATCCTATTAGAACAGTAGGTGATAGGCCCAATTCCTTGATCTTGAACAACACCTAGTGCAACCGTACCTTGGTGTAAAAACAATGTTTTTTGGAAACACATAATGGATGCTCAACCCTCTTCTAGGGTGATGCTTGGGACCAATTCCCTGACTTGGGGAATGTGGAGAAACTTTAGATCCTATATTAGACTATGGACTGATTAGGATGGTTGAAGGTGCACCAATATTTTCAAAGAATTCAGGACAATATAATACCCTTAGTAATAATACATAAACCCTTAGATGAGTGGCATGTTAAATGGGTGGGGCATACAAAAAATTTGGTTGCGAAGGTTCTGCTAGAACCTCGGGTGGAGATACCGGAAGGAGAAGACATCATAATATGGGAAAGAAATGGGGATGGTAAATTCAGAGTGAAAGAGGAATATATATAAATGAGATTATTAGGGGAGTTACAGAGGTGACCCTTATGGGATAAAATATGGAATGCGACTTCCTGGAAAACAATATCAAGCTTTTTATGGTTGGTGGCGACCATAAAGATCCTAACATGGGAACGCCTCCTTCATAGAGGATTTGGGGGTCCTTTCAGATGCATTCTATGTTTGGAAGCTGGGGAAACCATGGATCACCTATTAGGTTCTTGCAGGTTCACTGGCCAGTTATGGGACCAAGGCATGACACTCTTCAGAAAGAAATATTTAAGAAACTAGAACATACCAAAAATTATATAATACTAGAGTAACGACCCATACATCAACCTTATTCTAAATATATCATGGGAAATCTTCCCCCTAATGTGGAATGTTTGGAAAGAACAAAATAAAAGAATTTCCAAAAGAAAATAACATACTAGGGACTAATTCTTGAAAACCATCATCTCCAATGTGAAGGATTCCATCGCAGTAGCTACCTAGTCTCTCTAAGACCTTAAAATCGAAGGGTTGAGGTACACATATTTAAAATTTGTCATTTTGACTCTTGTTCTAAGCCAAATAAGTTAGGGAAGAACCTATCTCGAGTTCGCATTAGAGACCACTGGGTTCCCTTGAAGGAGGGGTTCATAAAATTAAAATTTGATGATGGGTTGAAGGGAAACCGAAGGGATGTAGGAGAAAGAGGTGTCTTTAGGGACCATAGGGAAGAGGTAATTCTATTTTACGTGGTGAAATTTGGATTTTCAACCAATAATTCAGTGGAACTAGGAGGCCTCCTTTGTGAAAAAGTGATTGCTCAGAAGTATGGGTTTCAGGCCCTTGAGGTAGAATGGGATTCACAGGGGCTTATCATGGCATTAAAGAAAATTATGAACGGGGTTTAGATGGACAAGGTTTTTCAACACTGGCGGTTGAGTCATGGGCTATCAGAACTTGGGCATATGGTGAAGGAATTGGAAACCATAATTATAGAGGTCGTTCATAGGGAAGAAAATTCAGTGGTGGACTGCATGGAAAATACATATGTCACGATGCATGACTGAAATTGTCTCTGGTGAATGGGACACCCAATGCCTAAAGGGGTGGGCGATAAATTAGATAAGCGCTTCTAGGTAGACCTTGCCTCATGGATGAAAAGGATAGAGGAAGGGACATTGTCAACCTAGATTAATAGTTTGTGACCCGAGATGGGAAAGGATGATGGGTGGCCCATAAATATTATGCATGGAGGAAATGATGGTATATCACTTCCTACTAGATATGAAAGGCCTTAGAGGTAGGGGATGGGAAAACCTTCACGAGGTAAATTTCATCATGTTGATGCAAGTGAGAAGTGATCCTTCCCTCGAGAGAGGTATGAGGAAATTAAATTCAACCAAGGAGAATGATTATCTTCAATCTAGAATGAGCCAAGGAGAGGTAAGGCCAAAGTTAATGGGATCATAGAAGTTCATGATCATCATGGTGAAATCTATGATTCTTGGGTCAGATATGTACCATAACAATCACAAGTACTAACCCAAGCATAATTATGATGAAGTGAGAACCGATAAAAGAGGCATAGGTCTATTTGACTCATAGTATCGTGGCTAATGTTAAGCCCCCACCCGTTGCCCCCCATTCTTCTCTACGTTCTTAAGATTATAAACAACAGTAGGTCGATGATGGTTTTCCATTGGCAGAAGAAGACAAAGAACCACTTTGTGGGATGCCATGACAAGGAAGCTTGGTTGAATCTTGGTTCTAGGATTTGTGCTCAGCATAGGATATTTAGTTCCTTAAAGACATATAGAACCTAGTAAAAAACCATCGCAAGATAAACTCGAAGAAAGAAATTATAGAGGAAGAAATGAATTGGGTGCCATACCTGGTGCATTCTAGAACCCATAACACACGCTATTTCAGTATGATGGAATCTTATTGGATGGTGAAGGCCTTGGTTGGTCAAGATCTTAGCAAGATCAAACATGACTATTGTGAGCTTCTTAGTTCCATTCATCTTTTGGAGAGTAAATTCGAACTTTGTTGTTGGTCGCAGAATGGGATAAAGTTGCATGTCACCCAAGTTGGAAAAAAATAAGAGTAGTAAGAGAAGGGCTTAGTTGATCTAAGATCGTCAGGCTCGTTCAATTTCCCTATCGTGCTGGACGATGGCTAGGATGAGTGAACTCATATATTTCGGGAGAGCATGTCGATGCCCAGTTGCAGCCTCCGAGAAAAGGATGAATCAAGGTACCATGCAAAGTTCTCCCACTTCTCTAGTCTCTAATCATGTTGAAGGTTCGGTGCAAATTTTGTCTAGATAGTTGATTTTTCCATGTTTTGTTCAAATTTTTGTCTAGTTTTCTCTTTTTCCATCCATATAAAGGCCTTTCTCGTAGTAATCATAAGCATTTATTTGGAACTTCGAAACATAGTTTGATAATTTTGTGGCCTTGGATGTAACTTAACAAGATTTCAGGGTCTAGTTTCCATTTTTTGGTAGACCCCCGTGTTTAGTTTTTTGTACTATATTTGTGATATAATAGAATATAATTCCTTTTTAGTTTAAAAATATAATAAGAGGTTTTTTTGTTGGATTTGGATTTTTATGTAACATAGTTGGAATTAGATACATATAATTAAATGTTATGAGACCTTCTTGTCCTTGTAATAGCTAAAGTGATGTAAAAGAAAATTGAATAGTTGGTTGTTATTGGAATTTTATGTAAAACGAATCTCAATGATACACATATTGTAGTTTCTTCTAGATCTGAATGAAACCTTGAGTGTATTCCTCTATTCTCCTATGTCATAATGGTTAAAATGTTGTAAAAGAAAATTGAATAATTAGGCTTCATACAAATATCATCGGATATTATTCTAGATTATCAATAATCTTCGGAGAAAAAGAGATTAAACATATTTATTTTAATATTTTATAAGTCATTAAAAAAACAAAGTACATTTATTGGGTTCTACCTTAAATTGATTTTGATAAATAAGATTGGGCGATCTGAATCTTAAGGGAGATTATAGTTTAAGTTCAGATGTATGAGTCATATATTCATTTTTTTTATGTAAAAAGAAAACTTGATAGATATTAAATTGATGAAATCAAACCTAATCAAAATTGATTGAGTAAAAAATACACCTTATAAAATGGAAATAGGGAGAGAGTGGAGGTTGGGAAGGAGAGGTCCCAAAATTGGCCTCATTGCATGTAATTCATTTTTTTTATGTAAAAAGAAAACTTGATAGATATTAAATTGATGAAATCAAACTTAATCAAAATTGATTACGTAAAAAAGACACCTTATAAAAGGGAAGTAGGGAGAGAGTGGAGGTCGGGAAGGAGAGGTCCCAAAATTAGCCTCATTGCATGTAATGGTTATTCTTAATGGAATCCTTCTTCTCCAAGTCTTTCTCTCTTTCTCATATTTTTGTGGTGTATTCAGCTCATGTATTTTCATCAATGTTCTTGTGATTAATTTCATGACATATTTCATGTTTTCTCTCCTCCTCCCTTGGCATTCAAGCCTTCTGGATCTCATCCCTCAAGATCTGGATCAGTGGTATTAGAGTGGGTTACTAGTCCATGGGAACTAGGGTTTGAAGAATATTCCAGGTTCAAATATTTGCAGCAATCTCCAACCTCCTTTTGGCACTCTCATAGTCCATTTGTTGGGCCATACACTATAAGTATCACAGTTGGTCCACAAGCATTACAAGGTTTTTTTTCCCTCGGAACTTTGTTCACCATTGCAAGAGCATCCTTACATTGATTCACTACATCCATTGGTCTGCAACAATTTCAAAAATTTTGCAAGGTTTACATGTTGTTCATGGAGGTTCTGTGGCCTCTAAAACAACCCAGGCTTCTTTACAAACCCTCAACATTCTTTGTGCCCCCTTGCACTGGGTTTTGTCATATTCAACATTATTGCATATTAGTGCAACCATTTTACAGCTTAAAAAATCTACATCCAACATCTAGAAGCTTGGGCGACCTCATTCCAACCCTTTTTCATCTTACCCACAATTGTATGGCTTCCATAGGAGCACAATCATAGATGTAATACAAGGAAACTATCTTCATCAAACTTTATGCAGGTACCACAACCTCTATAGAGAGTTTCGGAGGAAAATCTATAGCTCATTTTAAAATATTTTCTATTATCTCAAATGGGTTTTTTATGGAATTTCATTTTGTTTCCTGGTTTGTGAGATATGATCAATTTAAGCAGTAAAGGTATGTAAAACAGTGCATCCACGCGTCCTTTGATATCAAGGAAGAGTTTTCTCAGTCCACGAGCTACAACCGAGAAATAATCTTATATCCATGGAAATATTTCTTGGATATCTCAAATGGGTCTTCAACCAAATTCAATTTCATCATCTATATCAAAAGATATGAACAAAATTGCAACAGGTAAAAATAAGGGTTTTCATTTCATTTTTTTTTTCGATTTATTAAATCATGTTGTAATTTGTATCCATGTAAAATACCCTATAAATTTCAACTCAAATTCACCAATGAAAATCAAGAATGCATGAAGAATTTCTCTAATGATAATTAGAGCATTAGAAAAGTAGGTCGAGATGAAGAAGCAAAAAAACCTCATGCTTGAGTAGTAAAGAACTATAAATGAACAATCCACTCATATCACAACTTTGGAAACAAATTTAACCCATTCAAATGTTTTCTAAAATCTTAAGTGAATCAATGTACAAGATGAATGTAATTCAATTAATACTCGTAATTTTAATGATAATTACATACCAAAAATATATGTCCTTTGTACCACACGGCATCATTCTACCAAATGTAATCCTTATGCATCCTTCAGTCTACTAAACCACTACAATACATCATTCTACCAAATGTAACCCTTATGTATCTTTGAATCTACTAAACCACCTAACTTCCCATAAAACTAAAGGAATATAAAATACATTTGAAAACACACATTAAACATGCACATAAGCATAGATGAGGGTGCAAACAATAAGTGAATGGTAATAACCTCTCATGAAATGTTGCTTTCTCCAATACAGTTAAACTAAAAAGGCCCAAATGCTTTCCCAAACCCAAAATGTACTATAATATGAAAAAGTTTAAAAAGAAATGAAAAACATCTTACATACCTTTATAACTCAAATTTAACTACCATTATCATAATCAACTTACTTTTCAAGTCAATCATGTAAATCGCTCCTTCCTCATCCATATAAGAATTGACCATATTAAAAAAGTTTAGCAAACTCTCTATAATCTTTAACAAAGAAGGAAGACTTTTTACTATATTTTAAATTGAAAAAAAAATAAATTAACGAAAATATTTTCAATACACAAATTACCTCAACTTATTAAACATTTAACATTTAGATTCCTTAAAACAAAATAACAAAAAATTAAATCTTAAATAAATAAATAATATTTATTTTCAAAATACCTAAAATATAAAACATAGCTAAAATTCCGTGATTGTTTTCCTCGTTCATAGCCCTTGATAACATTGAGTGTTCCATTAAAATTTTCCCTAAAGTATTCTCCTTAATAATTAACACTTTGATATTTTCCTTAATAATTAAAAGTGCGATATTTTGTATTTTTTAAAAACATTGTTAGATCTTTTGGTTTTGTAAATACAATTTTTTTTTAATATTGCCTCATTGCATGTAATGGTTATTCTTAATGGAATCCTTCTTCTCCAAGTCTTTCTCTCTTTCTCATATTTTTGTGGTGTATTCATCTCATGTATTTTCATCAATGTTCTTGTGATTAATTTCATGGCATATTTGCATGTTTTCTCTCCTCCTCCCTTGGCATTCAATCCTTCTGGATCTCATCCCTCAAGATCTGGATCAATTGTATTAGAGTGGGTTACTAGTCCATGGGAGCTAGGGTTTGAAGAATATTCCAAGTTCAAATATTTGCAGCAATCTCCAACCTCCTTTTGGCACTCTCATAGTCCATTTGTTGGTCCATACACTATAAGTATCACAGTTGGTCCACATTCATTACAAGGTTTTTTTTCCCTTAGAACTTTGTTCACCATTGCAAGAGCATCCTTACATTGATTCACTACATCCAT
Organism: Picea abies; assembly: GCA_900067695.1. Lineage (NCBI taxonomy): Eukaryota > Viridiplantae > Streptophyta > Pinopsida > Pinales > Pinaceae > Picea > Picea abies. The sequence goes on from CBVK0100462012.1 coordinate 9,690, forward strand.
TGGTCTGCAACAATTTTAGAAATTTTGCAAGGTTTACATGTTGTTCATGGAGGTTTTGTGGCCTCTAAAACAACCCAGGCTTCTCTACAAACCCTTAACATTCTTTGTACCCCTTGCATTGGGTTTTGTCATATTCAACGTTATTGCATATTCGTGCAACCATTTTATAGCTTAAAAAATCTACATTCTAGAAGCTTGGGCGACCTCATTCCAACCTTTTTCATCTTACCCACAATTGTATGGCTTCCATACACAATTGTATGGCTTCCATAGGAGCACAATCATAGATGTAATACAAGGCAACTATCTTCATCAAACTTTATGCAGGTACCACAACCTCTCTAGAGAGTTTTAGAGGAAAAACTATAGCTCATTTTAAATATTTTCTATTATCTCAAATGGGTTTTTTACGGAATTTCATTTTGTTTCCCGGTTTGTGAGATATGATCAATTTAAGCAGTAAAGGTATGTAAAACAGTGCGTCCGCGCGTCCTTTGATCTTGAGGAAGAGTTTTCTCACTCCACGAGCAACAACTGAGAAATAATCTTATATCAATGGAAATATTTGTTGGATATCTCAAATGGATTTTCAACCGAATTCGATTTCATCATTTATATCAAAAGATATGAACAAAATTGCAACAGGTAAAAATAAGGGTTTTCATTTCAATTTTTTTTTCGATTTATTAAATTATGTTGTAATTTGTATCCATGTAAAATACCCTATAAATTTCAACTCAAATTCACCAATGAAAATCGAGAATGCATGAAGAATTTCTCTAATGATAATTAATAGCATTGGAAAAGTAGGTCGAGATGAAGAAGCAAAAAAACCTCATGCTTGAGTAGTGAAGAACTATAAATGAACAATCCACTCATATCACAACTTTGGAAACAAATTTAACCCATTCAAATGTTTTCTAAAATCTTAAGTGAATCAATGTACAAGATGAATGTAATTCAATTAACACTCTTAATCTTAATGATAAATTACATACCAAAAATATATATCCTTTGTACCACAATGCATCATTCTACCAAATGTAATCCTTATGCATCCTTAGTCTACTAAACCATTACAATACATCATTTTATTAGCCCTTATGTATCTTTGAATCTACTAAACCACCTAACTTCCCATAAAACCAAAGGAATATAAAATGCACTTGAAGACACAGATTAAACATGCACATAAGCATAGATGAGATTGCAAACAATAAGGGTAATAGCCTCTCATGAACTTGCGCTTTCTCCAACACACTTAAACTAAAAAGGCTCAAATGCTTTCCCAAACTCAAAATGTACTATAATATGGAAAAGTTTAAAAAAAAATGAAAAACATCTTAAATACCTTTATAACTCAAATTTAACTACCATTATCATAATCAACTTACTTTTCATGTCAATCATGTAAATCGCTCCTTCCTCATCCATATAAGAATTGACCATATTAAAAAAGTTTAGTAAACTCTCTATAATCTTTAACAAAGAAGGAAGACTTTTTACTTTATTTTAAATTTAAAAAAAAATTATATAAAAAAATAATTTAACGAAAATATTTTCAATACACAAATTACCTCAACTTATTAAACATTTAACATTTAGATTCCTTAAAACAAAATAACAAAAAATTAAATCTTAAATAAATAAATAATATTTATTTTCAAAATACCTAAAATATAAAACATAGCTAAAATTCCGTGATTGTTTTCCTCGTTCATAGCCCTTGATAACATTGAGTGTTCCATTAAAATTTTCCCTAAAGTATTCTCCTTAATAATTAACACTTTGATATTTTCCTTAATAATTAAAAGTGCGATATTTTGTATTTTTTAAAAACATTGTTAGATCTTTTGGTTTTGTAAATACAATTTTTTTTTAATATTAATTATTATTATTATTTTTTTAAATATTTAAAATAAAAAATAAAAAGAAAAACGATTTTACTTGAAAATAAATTTGTTTCATCTCTTTTACATTTGAAAAGTATCTATTTCTTATGATGTTGGTGTATGAAACCTTAAATTAATATATAAAACTTCTTCACTTAATAAAATCTAATCAAAATAAATATATTTCATTTAAAAAAAAAATGTTAAAAAAACAAAAGAAAATGTAAATCGATTTTTAAAAAATCGTTCCATGCACCTCCTCTATAATAGGAAAAAACATCCATTGCGTGGAATCTACGATGTTGGTAAACAATAAACCAAAATAAATATATGTTTCATCTAAAGAGAAAAACAAAATAAATATGTTTAGTCTAAAGAAGAAAAACAATGTGGGTTAATTTAAAAAAAAATTGGTTGCATTCACCTCTACATTGGAAAAAGAATTCATTGCGTGGCATTTAAGTTGTTGGTAAACGATAATCCAACATATTGGTACGAAGATTTTTTGTCATTGAAAGAAAAAAAAAGCATTTGTTATTAGTCTCTATCCATGAGACTATAGCAATGAGTTTGCTTTTGATATGATATTGATGTGACATTAATTTGTTTTTTACTATAAATTTGTGTATGCAATGTAATGTTTAACAGAGGGAAACAAATATATATTTTTGGATAGAATAAAAATATTTGTGTTTCTCATTTCTAATTGGTTGATATAATTGAAGTGT
>CBVK0100462013.1:0-12308 GCA_900067695.1 Picea abies
TGTATATTTCATGTGTGTGATTGATGTTGAATATTCTATTTCTTACATTTCTACATTATTTTGATTGTTATTGAGTGTTTGGTAAAGACTTTAAAATGGGCATAATTTTTTAAGCACAGTTACAACTGGTTCACCCCCCCTCTTAGTTGTACAACAATATTCATAAATTGGCCCTTCACCATACTATCTTTCTCACCAACCTATATAAAATATGTGTACAATTACAATTCCTAGGGTTTAAAATTGGGGTGTTACACTTAGCCTATCCTACCTTGGCCTAGGCTATCTTAGCTTAGCCTACTTTAACATAACTTATCCCACTCTAGCCAGCCTAGCTTAATTTATCCTAGCCTACTCTTACATAGCTTATCCCACTCTAGCCGACCTACCTTAACTTATCCTAGCCTACTCTACCTTAGTTGGCCCTACTCTAACCTACCCTATCCTACTCTAACATATCCAAGCCTGCTTTAATCTAGAATATCCTACTCTAAACTAATCTAGTCTAGAATATCATACATTAACCTAGCCTAGTGTATCCTAACTTAACCTAGCCTAACCTACCCTACCTTAACATAGCCTAACCTATCCTAAAAAACCTAGGTGAGCTTACCTTAGCTTAGCCTAGATTAGTCTAAACTAGTATAGAATAACCTAGCATAACCTAGCCTAGCCTACCCTAGTATAACCTAGCCTAACCTAAACTAGTTGAGCCTAGAATAGCCCAAACTAGCATAGCCTAACCTAACATAGCCTAAACTACTCTATCCTAACCTATCCTAGCCTAACCTAGACTAGCCTAGCTTACCTTAACATAGCTTACCATACCTTAAAATAGCCTATGTTAATCTTTTCTACCTTACCCAACCTATCCAAGACCACTCTAGACTAGCCTATCCCACTCTAACAAAGCCTAACCTAGCCTACTCTAGTCTAACCTATCCTACTCTAGCCTAGATTACCCTACTCTAGCCTAGCCTAGCCTAACGTAGCCTACTCTAGACTAGCCTAGCCTACTCTAGCCTAGCCTAGTCTAGTGTAGCCTAGATTAGCCTACTCTAACCTAGCCTCACCTAGCCTACTCTACCCTACCCTACCATATCTTATCCTTTTCTAGCCTAGACTAAACTAACCTAGCCTAGCCTACCTTAACCTGCCTTAATCTGTCCTATCCTACTCTACCTTAATGTATCCTACCCTACTCTATCCTACAATACCTTAACATATCCTAGCATATAATAACCCAACCTATGCTACTCTAGCCTATCCTAGCCTAATATAGCCTAGATAGCATACTCCCTCCTACCCTACCTTAAACTAACATAGGCTACCTTAACCTAGACTGATATATCCTAACCTAGCCTACTCTAGCCTAGCCTAGTGTACTCAAGCCTAGCTTGGACTATCCTAGACTGGCCTAACCTATTTGAAACTTTCTTAACCTATCCTATACTAGCATACATCAAATCAGTCTAGAATACTCTAGCCTACACTACTTTAACTTATCCTACCCTACCCTATGTTGTCCTAGCCTAGTATATTGTATTCTAGACTAACCTACTCTAGCCAAACATATCTTAATCTATCCTAGCCTAACATAACCTATCCTATCATATTCTATCCTACCTTAACCTAACCTAGCCCAGTATACCCTAAACTATCCTAATCTACTCTAGCCTACCCTACCTTAATATCACTTATCCTACTTTAGCCTACTCTATTCTATCATAGATTTCCCTACTCTAGCCTATCCTATACTACCTTAAAATAACCTACCCTACCTTAACCTATAGAATACTAACCTACTTTAGGCTAGTCTATCCTACTCTATCCTAGCCTATCCTATTGTAGCCTAACCTAGCCTAGCCTACTCTAACCTAGCCTACTCTAGCCTAGCCTGGCCTAGCCTAATATAGCCTAGCCTAGCCTAATCTAGCCTAGCCTATCCTACTTTATCCTAGCCCATCCTACTCTACCTTAGGCTACCTTAGTCTAACCTAACCTACCCTAGCCTAACCTTGCCTACATTAACCTAGCCTATAATAACCTAGCCTACTATACCTTAAAATAACCTATCCTACCCTACATTAACCTAACCTAGCCTAGCCTAGCCTATTGTAACCTACCTTAGCTTACTCTATCCTATGCTACCTTAACCTTGCCTATTATAACCTAACCTAGCCCAATCAAGCCTATACTATCCCACTATAGCCTAGCCTATCGCACTCTAGCCTAGCCTATCCCACTCAAACCTAACCTAGCCTACTATAGACTAGACTAGACTAGCATATCCTAGCCTAACTTAGCTTATTCCCTAGACTAGCCTAGTGTAGCCTATCCTAGCCAATCCTACTCTAGCCTAGACTGCACTAGACTATACTACATTAAACTAGCCTAGCCAATCCTACTCACACTTATTCTTACCTATCCTAGCCTGCCTAACATACCTTACTTTATCCTTTTTTAGACTATCTTACTATACCTTAGCTTACTCCCTAGACCAGCCTAGCATAGCCTATCTTAGCCTAGCCTACTCTAGCCTAGACTGGACTAGCCAAGACTATATTAAACTATCCTAGCCAATCTTACTCTCACTTATTCTTTCCTAGCCTAGCCTACCTAGCCTACATTACTTTAACCTTGCCTAGCCTACTCTAGCATAGCCTAGATATCGTACCTTACATTAAACTTACCTAGCCTACTCTAGTAGAGCCTATCTGACTCTATCCTATCTTATCCACTCGTTATCTCTCCTGAGATTTGTCACTTCAATGAAGTAAACTATTGCTCACACTTGTGCTTATCTCTTGAGCTTAGACCCTCATAACTTTATGGGTCAGCACACTCCTTGCACTAACTCTTCTGATCTTGGGACTTTTATAATTCACCTTGCACACTCCTTGGTCTTTCTATGTGCATAATCACACTATCTCACCTGAGCTTCTAAACTCGTAAAGGGGTGACCTCCACACACCTTTTGTTTGCACTATGCACTTCTTGCACTAAGACTACCGACAGAGAAACAATTGAAACTTATAACATAATCATACAATCATTCATTTAACAAACATCATCCATACACATAGATGTAGAAATACAATAACACAATATCTATTTGGTTACAAAAGAATGGACAAGTTCACAGTCTCAGAAATTTGAGAGCAATTCATTTCTTCTATATTATCCAAAAAGATACCAACCTTCTTATAACACATATTACATTGATTTATACATAGAGGGGCTTCTCAAGACTTTTCTCTAGACTATATTAGTGTTTTCACATCTCAATAAAGATAATCCTATCACTAAGCTTATTACAATAAATGCACATTTATCATTTATATATGAGTCGATGCTCAAAATATGTACAATCTATAGTCATTAAAGACAATTACAACCTTATGGAAGTACATACAATGGATCTAGCCTTTAGATCTTAAGGGATATTTAATTACAAAGGCTTCAAAATTTAAAGTGTTGTGCCTCCTTGGAACGCAAACCAGTTAATGTGAGTTGCATTGTGTGTTGTCACCTTCCACCATGCCTAATTAAATGATGGCATTGATGTTCTTGCATCATACTCTTCTGGAAAAAATATTCATAGAATATTTTCCATGGGCTCCTCAACTTCCTTTCCATGCTAAGTGTCTTCTTCAGTCAACCAGCTGGCATCTTCTACTAGGTGGTCCTTCCATTTTACTAGATATTCATAAAAATCCTTCCTTATGGTTATTTTAACAATCTTCTTCTCTAAAATATTTTATATCTAGAGCCTCTCTTCTATGGAAATCTATTTCATCCACTAGACCTCACTTTGATCATCTTCTTCTCTCATTCTATCCATCCTATAAAGATATAAGTCTACTATATTAAATATTGGTGAAATTCCAATTCCCTTGAACAACTCAATCTCATAAGAATTTGCAGCAAATTTTCTGAGGATTTTACAAGGCCTTATCTTCTTTATCTTTATTTTATTATATTTCTCTCATGGGAATATTTCCTTCCTTAGATGTTCCAAAAGTTGGTCTCCAACTTTCCTTTTCTGATCTATCCTATCTTTGTATCTATGATTGTTATTTTGCAGTTGGCCTTTGATTTGTTCATGCAATTTCTGCTTTTCTATGGTGAAGTCTTCTGCTCCTGCACTTCAAAATTTGGCTTGTCCCAAATATCTCGAATAGAAAATTCCTCTAGGTTCAATTCCATATATTATATAGAATGGGCTCTTACCAGTAATCATGCTTCGTGAATCATTATATACAAATTTTTCTTAAGGAAGAATTTGATCCTAGTGACTCTTATGTTTAGTCACTAAACTCCTAATCAAATCCCCCAAGATCCTATTCACTACCTCAATAATTCCATATGTTTGAGGGTGATATGATGAACTAAAAGAAAAATATGTCCCCATTTTTTTCCACAAATTACTCCAAACATTTCCCACAAATTTTGTGTCTCTGTCTAAGACTATACTCCTAGGAAATCCATGGAATCTCATGATCTGCCTGGAAAAAAAAAATGTGTGAGTAGCATCACTTGTCTTGTGAGATGGAACAAAATGTGCCATCTTCGAAAATCTATCAACTACCACAAAAATTGAATCATTCCCCCTTTGGTTTCTTGGTAATCCCAAAACAAAATCCATACTTATAGCATCCCATGGCCTATTTGGAAAATCCCAAAACAAAATCCATACTTATAGCATCCCATGGCCTATTTGGAATAGGAAATGGTTGGTACAACCTTGTATTATGTTGTCTTCCTTTTGCATATTGGAAACTTTTTCACTTGTACATAATCATTATCACATCGGATCTCATGCCTAGACAATAGTATGAAGAACTCAATTGTGCATATGTTTTATCATGGCAAAAATGTCCAACTAATACTCCATTGTGCTTATTCTTCAATAGATTGTCCCTCATATAACACTTAGGAATGCATAACTGACTCCCTTTGAACAATAATCCTTCTTGTATTAGATACCCCATCCATTTGTTTCTATCCCTCATCAAAGGATTTTCACAAGCTTCATAAGCCTCTTTTAAATTTGTGTCTTCCTCATGCATTTCCTTGAGGTGTTTAAACCCCAAAGTCTCCACTTGGATTTCCTGTAAGATAAAACATGTATTTCTCAAAGCATCCACAACTTTGTTAGAAATACTACTAATATGCTTGATAACAAAAGTAAAAATTTTCATGAATTCTATAGATTTGGCATGTCTCTGGTTCATCTTCTCTTGTCTAGTTATAAATTGCAAAGCATGATTGTTAGTATACAAAATAAACTCTTTCAGTATAAGATAATTCCTCCACTTTTTCAAAGTTTTAATTACAACATAAAATTCCTTATCATAATTCGAATATTTCCTCTTAGAATCATTCAACTTTTCACTGAATTAAGCAACAGGATTATCATCCAGACTTAAAACTACACTGATGGCCACTCCACTTGCATCACATTTGACTTGGAAATTCTTCCTAAAGTCTGGAAAAATCAAGATAGGTTGTTCTATTATCTTCTCCTTTAACAGTCTAAAATATTTCTCAGCTTCTTTTTTCCAGTCAAAATATCCAAGCTCTTTGTTTATAGTATCCAACATGGGTGCACATATACTGCTAAAATTCCTGATGAAATTTCTATAAAAACTTGCTAATCCATAAAAACTTCTTACCTAAAATACACCTCTTAGATAAGGCCACTCTTTTATAACCATCACCTTCTATGGATCCATCTTCAATTCATTTGAAGAGATCACAAACCCTAAATACACAATTTTTGTCTTTATCAAAGAACATTTCTTCAAATTTATCAACAAATTTTCTTGTTGCAATATCCTCAACACCATCCTCAAGTGTCTCAAATGCTCCTCCTTAGTCTTACTGTAAACTATGATATTATACAAAAAAAGAATCACAAATTTCACAATTAAATATTTGAGCACTTCATTCATTAACCTCATGAATGTACTTGGAGCATTGGTTAAACCAAATGGCATGACAACAAACTCATACAACCCTTCATTGGTTTTGAATGTTGTTTTCCATTCATCTCCTTCTCTCATTCTTATTTGATGGTAACCAATTTTCAATTATATCTTGTAAAAATAATTGGCTCCACTCAAAAAATCCATCAAATCATCCATTCTGGGTAAATGAAATCTATAACTGATGGTTATCTTGTTTATAGCTCTAAAATTTGTGCACGTTCTCCAACCTCCATATTTATTTGGACTCAACACAGTTGATACTTCACATGTAATCATAGTTTCTCTGATCAACCTTTTATCTAACAACTCTTGGACCTACTCCTTGACCTCTTCATTCTCTTGAGGGGTCAATCTGTATGCTGCTTTGTTTGGAAAATTTGATCCCAGAATAAGGTAAATATTATGACTATTAATTATGATGGGTTGTAAAGTATGAGGCAACTCATCCACCACAATATCAGCAAACTCATCTAATAATCCCTGAATTTCCATAGGTAAATAATTCATGGAAGTATTTGTAAGGATATCTCTCATCTTTCCTATAGCAACAAACTACATTTCTTGATCTTTATTGACTTATTTCAAGGGATCTTTCACCTTCATGAGAAGTATACTCGAACTAGACTCTTCTTTGACTCCCTTATCTTCCAATGGCAACAAAATATGTCTACACCCATTCTTATGAAGGGTATAATTATTATTTCTTCCATCATGTATGGAACTTATGTCATATTGCCATGGCCTTCCCAAAAGAACATCACAAACATACATAGGTATGACATCACATAAAACTTCATCCTCATAACTACCAATTTTAAATTCAACTTTACATTTTCTACTTACCATGACTTGATGTCATTTATGCAACCACAACACCCTATACAAAATCATATTTCTTTTCATTTCCAACTTTATCATTTTCACCATTTCTTTGGATACTAAATCATAAATGCTCCCACTGTCTATGATCACCTTGAAAAATCTATCTCTCGTCTTGCAAGTAGTTTTGAACAGACTCATTCTTTGTACTAGATCTTGCACCTCTTTTTCTGGATTCACAAGGAATTTTCTTATCATGAGTGATCTTCCTTCTTTTGTGACTTCTTCTTTCATCGTCGTCTCTAAAATCTTCTATTGAGCCTTAGTAATGTGAGCTTCTCTAAAACCTACATATTTTTTTTTCAGAACATTCCCAAGACATGTGTCCTATCTTTCCACAAGCATACCACTTAATCTCTCCTCCTCTACCTCTTCCTATACCTCTTGGAAAATATCTCCTTCCTATAGAGTATCCTCCTCTAGAACCTCATCCTCTAGCTATGTGATTTCCAAAACTACTAGCTTCTACCCTTGGTTTCTGGAACTTTTCTCTTGGGGTTCCTCTCCCTCAGATCGAATTATTTCCCCTACTCTTTTCAATTTGATTTCATGCCCATTTTTCTTCTACTTTCAAGGATGCATGATAAGAATCCTCTATAGTACTCATTGTCACTAGACTAATTTCATCTTGAATTTCATGCCTCAGCCCATTTATATATCTAGAAAATTTATCTTCATCATGTTCCCTATGTCCTACTCTTATATTCATCTTATAGAATTATTCAGTATATTATTTCACCAACATACCTTTCTATCTCAGATTCTGCAATCTTCTAAATAGATTCAGCTAATAATCATTTTTATGAATTTAGATTTAATCTTAGCTACCATTATATCCCAACTCTTAATCTTGGACTTACATTTCCTCCTTCTATAAGCCTGCAACTCGTCCCACCATAAATTTGCATGTCCCTTCAACCTGGTCACAACATGCTATACTTTCTTCTCATTATCAATCTCTTCATAATCAAAATACTTGTCTAAAGAACTGATCTAGTCAAGCAATTCTTCTACATTCAAATTACCTTCATACATCGAGACGTCCATCTTAATTCTAGTTCCTATCTTGACAAAAACTCTCTGTAATCATGCCTCTGTTGCTTCTTCTCCTACATCTTCTTCTTCTTCTAGGTTTTCACTTTTGGCATCACTAACATCATCGGTCTTCGGTGCTCTCCTTTGTGTTGTTTCCATGGTGTACAACCTTGCTCATTTATTTCTCCATCACTACATTGACTACAGGTCTCTCCTTTCATCTCCTCGATGGCATGACTTCCAATATATTATTTTCACAGAGCATTTTCCTACTCTAATACCACCTGGTGAAAACCCCCTATGGGCTCGTGTGACCTCCCAATCTAGGATCTTCTCTCATAGGAGATGAATTAGCTCTCGGGATCCCATAGACCTATGCCTTTACCTTACCCAAAATCTTATCTTCAAACATGCATGAAATTAAAATATACGAGGGTCTCTTTTCTCCTCGAGACTTGTGCATGTGACCATGACTTAGGACCAAGCGCTTAGCGAAAGGGTTGTTCAACACTCTATGAATCTAGGCTTTGGAGTTTCTCAACTCCAACCTCAACCAACAAACTTCTCCTAAATAGTTGATCCACCAAACTCTTGAAGAGTTCATGGATCAACGATACTCACTCCTCCTTTAGATCAATGGTCTATGCTCAGACCAGGATTTAGGGATATGAAAGAATATACTCCAACTAGGTTTGATCTATAATACACCAAAGTATTTATTGGTCGAATTTGTTCATAAAGTAACTTAACTGGTAGTTGTAGGTGTTACTATATCCTTCCACTTCTCCAACATCAAATAAACACTTAATCAAATGACGGATGAAGATCCACCTGCCTTGTGCAATATATGACTGGCAATGACTTCATGGCTCTGGGCTTTGTGGATTTTCCACACCACACAATGACCAAACTTTGTCGAAGTTTGTAATATCTAATGACTTTGAGGATCTATGGCTCACACTTACTCATCGAGTGATGATTGAGATTAAGTCTATAATTTGGAGCTTCGGGGCTCTACGTCAACAACTAACTTCTCCAAATTTTCAAACTGGCAAAGTCTGAAGGAATCAAGACTTAAAAACCACACTCCTCTAATCTGATTGAACTATTGTGGGGGAGTTCAAATCCACATAGATAGATCTTGTATGTTTGTTCCTTAAAAAAGGAATTATCCACACTTTGAGTTTCTCCCTGGGACCTTACACTCGCTATCTCTCCTAAGCTTTCTCACTTCAATGAAGTAAACTCTTCTGCACACTTGCACTTCTCTGCTAAGATTAGAGCCTTAGAAATTTATGGGCCAATGCATTCCCTGCACTAACTCTTCTGATCTTGGGTGTAATGTCCCCAGCCACCACCAGGTCAGGAAACACCACTACTTCATAACATTCACACACATATATATATAACATGCATTTTAATAAATTTAAAACACCTAACACAAAGTTAATATTACCATACAAATTCAAATATAATAAACAATAATTCATATGCACAATAGTATACATGATCACGTTCAATTATCACAGGTATGCATAACATAACATTAAGTACATAAATTATACTTATCTTTTCAACCAGAATAACACCACCAACTATGTGTAGACCCTCCATGAACCTCCCAGCCTTATACTGCGTTGTTGATCACTCTCAATAGTAGGTCACCCTGAGCTAGAACTAAACTCCATCGAGAAAGGGAATCTTAGGCTAGGCAAGGTCAACAATAAGACACACAGTTTATTAGGAAGGATTCTCTCCTATGATCCACTTATTCCCACTTCTCATAGAATCTCATTCCCCACATGCCTATCCCTCCCTAGGAGTATACACCTTCATTGTCACACTGAAAAATCCATCAGTTGCTTCAGCTCCCTTGCCTTAGGCTTCAACAATAGGCTGAACTAGAATTCATAGAGATCTGTAGCAGCTATGGTACCCCTTCCAGGAGAATTCACTTCCACAGCACACTCTCTCACCTAAAGAGAGTTTCTCACAGGCCTGACAACCTACCTTTCTAACCTAGAGAGAGTGTTTCACACAGGCCTGACAACCTGCTTCTTCAACTCCATTGCAGCACAAGGAAGACAACAACAAGGCTTGACAAGGAACAAATGACGATGATAAGTCACACTCATCCAAGGGACTGCGTGGCCACAATAGTGCATAGTTATAACAAAAATGATAAAGACAATTTTGGGATGCTCATTCTTTATAGAAGATGAGGATTATCTTCATGAATTTGATCTTCAAAGGTGCATGGATATGGAAAGGTCCAACGCAAAGACATTACGGGTTCTGAGAAAATGATTCCAATGAACTTAGGTAGAGTATGGTAGAATGGGTGTGCGGGTATGTCATTGCAGATGCAGAGGATGAAAGAATGAGGAGTGAACCCCCTCCATGGATGACTTTTATAGATTTAACTACATGATCCAAGGTCGACACCTCTCTTCCTAGAGCTGCATGCACACCATTTTTCATATGTTCCTTTCCAAGAACTTAGGACAACACTCAACAATTGTCCACCTTAGCCTTTTAGGAAATAATAATAAATTATTATCCCCTTTTGAGGTAAGCCCCCTAGACTAGCCCTTAGGCCCAAAACTTAGCCTCTTCTCCCTTATCCAGCCTTGTGGAAGCTTAGCCCCCCATCACTCTTTCTTCGTGGTCAGTCTACATGTAACGATGTTTTTATATTTTATAATGATATGCATAATTACATATACAAAATCATTCTCTTGTCCTTTAACTCCTAGGCTCTTCATCCTAATAAACACATAATCCCACCAACTTATATACACTTGAATCACCATCCTATAGAACATGCTTATAATACATAGACATAATCGGGGCTCGCCCTTGGGGTATTAATATCCCCTCCCCTTATTTTTTCACTATCCTAAGTGAAACTTTTATACAACATCAACAAGAGTTCTAAAATATTCAAAAATATGAGGGTATTCTGCCCACATAGCATCCTCATGCTCCCATTTCATGTCCTCTGGACTGTACGATGTCCACTAGAATTTTACAATCCCTATGGATCAATTCCAAAGCTTCTTTCTTTTCCGGTCCAATATGCACACCGGATGCACTTGCAATACAAATTCTTGATCCACTTGAATCACATTCCAATCAATTACATGATTGGCATTGGGTATATATTTCTTAAGAAATGAAATATGAAACACATTATGTACAGTCATGGATGTAGGCAATGCAATCATATATGAAACTGGCCAAATATTTTCTCGGATTTCAAATGGCCCACAAAATCTGGTTGCCAATTTGGAACAGTTTCCTAGCTTCAGGGAACTTATATTGGATTTCACTTTCAGGAACACATGATCACCCACTTTGAACTGTTGGTGGGTTGTGTTCTTGTCAACATAACTCTTTTTCCTATCTTGGGCATCCTTCAAGTTCTGCCTAATTTTTAGCACTTTCTCTTCCATTTCCTTGAGCAACTCTGGCCCAACTACTACTCTATCAGCTGGATTATCCTCTTTTACTAGAGTATTTCACTTTTTACCATAAAGTGCTTCAAATGGGATCATCTTCAATGATGCTTGATACCCATTGTTATAGGTGAATTCTACCAAGTCTAGGTAGTCTTCCCATTTGGATGGTTTGTCCATCACATACATTCTTAGCATGCATTCTATTACTTGGTCCACCCTCTCTATATTCCCATTAGACTTAGGAGGATAGGCTATGCTAAAGTTCAGATTCATTCTGAACCCTTTAAACAACCCCTTCCAGAAATTAGAGGTAAATTTTGAGTCCCTATCAGACACAATCGTCTTGGGAATACTATGAAATCGTGTTATTTCCCTCATAAAAATATCAACAACATTAGTTGCCTTGTGAGTATTCTTTAACAGAATAAAATGGGCATCTTTCATAATCTTTTCCACCACCACCATGATTGAATCATGTTGTGTAACGACCCTAAATTGATAAATGGTTAAAGATTATTAAGTAAGATTTAATTAAGGGATAATTGTAGTTAACAAAATAATAAATTAACTGTTGACCACATTTAATGACCTAAGAATTACAATTTAAAATATCAATAAAAATGTTATAAAATTGTGGCGTATGCAGGGCGAGGAGCCCAGAAATCCAGAGATGATAAAAATATTAATGGAGGGACGAAGGACGAAGGACGGGGGTGGTTGTGGAGTAATTGCATGAGTCGGCAGGGAGGAATAAGGGATGGGAAGAGGGACATGTGCGCACCATTCATCGGGCATGGATGCTATGAACTATATTGTTGAGCCAGTGGTATTGGCCGAGAACCATTGCGTATTTCCGTGAGCAGAATTTCTATGCACTGTGGTATTTGCTGTGCACTGTGGTATTGGCTGTGAGCCTATTGTATTCTTTGTGGACTGTTGG
>CBVK0100462014.1:0-12307 GCA_900067695.1 Picea abies
TTAATGACTAAGATCAGCTAGCTCTCTAATTGATGATTAGTCCTGATGATGAATCCCGATCAGGATTCGAAACGTTGATGACAAAATGACATCAACTGTGGATTCTCCGGCAAATGATTACGATGTAAGTGAGTGAAAATAAAATATCACTCTTTTGTTATATGATGAATTATAAATTTTAAATGTATTTAATACCAATACAACCATATTATTAAATGTGACCATATAAGTCACTAGTTTTTGAAAAGTGGAAAATAATGTTGATAGGCATATATCAACCACTTTTAATAATGTGGTTGTGTTAATTATAATTAATTTGACACAATATTGTGACATTATGACATATATTATTCATGCATATAGGTGTATATCTATTGAAAACATCTTAATTAATGAGCTTTTAATCATAAAAATGGTTTCTATTTCTTCGTAGTCACCAGAAATGAAAGGTTAATATTTTACAAATTAACTTCCTTGCATGTCAAAACATGTCCATAGCCAAATTACTGCAGATCATTAGTGGAATTGTTTGATAATCATCGATCAAATTATTACTGTGTTGGTTATTTACTGTATCTAGTGCACCTAATGGTCTTCATGCATATGGAAATTTTCCTTTGCAAAGGGTTTTTTTTGTGTAATTTATTTACTGCCTTAGGGTTTTTAGGGGCCTGGGATTTTTAGTGACAAACATGGGTTACTATAGTATTGTAGATCGATTTCTTTATTCCATATCGTTGGGATGTTCCCAATTCCATTTTTAGGATCAATGGCTTAACCGACCACATATAGGAAATATTCCAATGCCTATTTTCATTTCCCATTTTCTTTGATCGCAAGGATTATCTCTGTGTTGGACAACCCAAAATTGATTATGAGCCTCATCTTTGTGTTGGAAAACTCAATTCAAGGCATTCATGAATCGATAATTCTTCAGAATCTACATGCATACACAAAGGCATATTATTTTAAATTGAGGGAAATCATTGCATAGAAAACTCTCACATTTGTATACTCTATTCATAACATTTCAATGAGATATATTTGTCTTGCATTGTAGTTACATATGAAAACAATTTCATTTGATCATTTAATTCCTATGATATTGTTTCAGGTTGCGAATTTTGTGAAGTTGAAATGAAGTGAGTGTAGAAGGAAGCCACAGGGGAGGTTGTTGAGACCTTCAAGGTTCTAAACAAATCGAATTTAAAATGTCAATCAAGTGGGGTGACAGAGAAATTATTGATTTTGGATTCAATGCTTGGAAGGAAGTGAGTGTTGAGGTTGGTCCATGTCTTCAACAACAATAGAATTTTCTGTGTTTTGTATATGTATTTATGTATTCATCTCTATTTTTGTTCTCTGTGTTTATTATGGTTTTCAATTGTTTGAGTTATTATGATATGTTCTTTGAGTTATTCTGATATGTGTAAGTTCTTGGACTATATGGGTGCAAAACCCCTCTCGACCAAGGAGTAGACCACGTGGGTCAAGGAGAGTCCCACCTCTCCATTATTATACTAGGCACTTGACCATTGGTTAGTTAGTTCGATAGTGACCCTAAATAAATGCATGTTGAGTTTATCCATGAAGGTTAATGTTCACTATGTCAAGTATGACAATTTTGTAATCACTATTTAAAATCCCTTTGGCCTTCATAATAAACAAGATATTCTTCATTCAGTTTCATATATTCTATTGTAATTTTATTTCTTTCATTTAATTATGAGTTATTGTGTTCAACACTAAGGCTCTTTAGCCTCACCTCTTATCTCGTTGTAGATCACCCTCACCCAATTTATGAAGTATATGGAACTTGGGGTTTCTATAGCAACCAAGTATTACACTCATTGCAGATGTTGAGTTGCAGAGAGGTAACTTGATGAAAGGAGTCGAGTTGAGGACTTGCCTTGATTTCGAGGATTGTGCAGATAGGTAAATTGCAGCATGAACAAATTACTTGGGCATGTGAGCTTCTTTTGTGTTGGACAACGTGGTTGAGGGTGAAGCTTAACCATTCCAAGACATAGAGAGGTAGACACAACAACATGGCCAGGTGATGAAGTAATGGGGAAAAGATAATATGGAATTGTAGTTCTTGGCCCAGATTGGCTACCTGTGCCATGTGGTGGACATTGGAGTAAATTTGTTTTAGATGAATTTTGTTTGGGGTTACTTCATAGTGTAGTGAGGTGAGAGGTGACATTTCCTTGGTATGATATTTTTGTGTGTATGGACTGAATTAAAAAAGGAATTCATAATATAGATGCACTAGTAGGTTCGCAGTACAACACTTAAACATTATGGAGGATCTCCTTGATGAAGATCGAATGATGTTAGTAGTAGCAGGGAAAGAGTGGAAACTTTTATTAGTATTTGGAGTTGAACATGGTGACTGAGATGCGATAGAAAAGACTAAGTTAAGGCATGAGGAAGTGCATTCTCATGAGTTGGGTGTGACAGTTGGATTAGATACCCAATCAGTCCAAGGAATTTGGGATATTTGTGTGTGAACACATGATAGAGTTGGTTGAAGTATGGGTGCAGTAGAAAAATCACATGAGTTCAACACTTTGAAATTTTTTTGAAGTGAAGTGCGCAACAGTTAGTTGTAGTAGAAAAATACAACAACAGAAAAACTGAATAACAACAAGCTAGCAACATTGTAGTAGATCGTTCCTTGAATGGGGTGATAGTGGGAACCATGTGTCTAGAGAAGCAGCTGGGAGAGAGCCAGCGTGGCATCAACCACATGATGGATGTGTGCCTCCCCCTTCCACCACCTTAATGATATTAACTCGACCTTGCATGAGACATGGCACCATTAATCTCAATGTGCCCTTCTCTGCCTTATCGTCCCGTCGATGGACCAACGCCATTGTTATGCTTTTACTCTGTGAGTGTGTTGGTTTCATGAAAGGAACCAACTCCTTGGTTATTATCAATTGCACCAGTTGTTCTGGATGCCTCATTCTCTTATGGTTTATTTCTCCATAGCTTGGCCTCCCACCCAACATTTTCTTTTCCTGTTATCGTTTTCTCCTGGTTGTTTTCACCCTCACTGTGTCTCAGAGATGCCAAGGAAAAGAGGGAAGTCCAAACGAGGCTCGACATGACAGCCCGATCGCATTTGTCCCTCCACCCCTCGCCTGCACCCTCCCACAGTTCCTCCTCCTCATCGCCTACCTCGTCCTTCTCCCTGGCATAGTCAAGTCATAATCTAAACAGCCTCCCGCCCCTTATGTCTTCATTTGTTTACAGGTTGGAGTGGCTTGATTTCTCGGGGACCTCTCTGGGATTCAACCCAGGCACCCTGGGAAATTTGGCCTCTGCTTCATAGTCAGTACCAGTGGCTCCTCCCAACTCATCATCCCGCTCACCCTCCCATTCGCCTTAGGCCCTACCACTCAGTTCTCATTCTCAGGATGATGGCCTTGAAGCAAGCCAAGGTTCACTTCAATGGCCTCACTCCTTCGTCGACTCTAGCGCCGACCCAAAATTTGAATTGCAAACAGGCCTCGCACTGCTGCAAGGCTTGGTCTTTGACCTATGTCGAGACTTGGATGATCTTCGGTTTCGCCTAGAGATTCTGGATGGAAAAGCATCACAATTCCTGCAATTGCTCTCAGCACTGCAAGGTGCCCACCACCCCCCAGCAGGAGAAGCTCACACAACAGGGGCTGAGACACCAGTATTGGCACCAGCTACCCCACTGGGGACTTTGGAGAACGTCGCACCAGTCCAGGAGGAGAACACGCCACCAGTCCAGCTAGAGGACGTAATGCAAATGGACGGGACACCAGTCGAGGAGGAGCCAGCTCCTCTCGGGGACTCAGCACTCGACGCCTCCTTCATGGACGTGTGGCCGCACTACATCCCCACCACGTGATATGTACATGTGTCTAATTTACTATGCTAAGTGTTTAACTATGGTTTTGCCTCATGGACGCCATCTATATTAGTTACTGCCTGTGTCAATTACTGTTAAGTTGGTCACGCTTAGGGGCCTGAATTTTACTTTTGTTATATGTCAGTAGAATGGTCAAGGTGTAATATTTTGTTGTCGAGACTTGCAAAAATTTTGCTATGACTGGCAGTTTAAGACTTAAACTTTGGAACTGTTCAGTTAACTAAGTTAGTTTCCCCTTGAGGCAACTCAGTGTTTACAGCCTGAACAAAAGAAGGATTTTGAATTATTTGATTTTGGCAAGTTTTTTATACAATCTTACTTATAAAAAAATATATATTAAGAAGTTAATTTATTTTTTTTAATTGTTTTGTTATCTATAACAAGAAAATAAGAAACATTTTGTATATGCAAACTACGTTTTCAACTATTTAGCATATAAACTTCAAATAATGTTAAAGGGCCTTACAAAAAAGTCTTCAAACGACTTCTTCTAAAAAAACCAACAAAAAAAAGTCTAATTACAAATCATAACATGCCTATAATACCAACGTCATGAGGATATCAATAGGTTCATATACAAAAAAGATTCACACAAAGTTTAAGTACCGCTCACATAAACTCCAACATATAATGCCCATCCTCATCACTCATATACAATCTTCCAAAAAAAATATAGTGAGATTCAACCCAGCCACATAAACGACAACAAACCAACACATAAAGCCTGAAATAAGATCATGAATGAAACTGCTTGATATATTCTTAAAGTTGTCCCTCTCTTAATTCAAGCACTGTCCAAGTACTAGATCCAACAAAAGACTAGCTTTTGAAAGAGAATTTGCCTCTTGATTGTTTTCTATGAAAACATGAGAAAAATAGATGGAGTTAAATATGTAATAAGTTATTATTATAGTAAAATTATACTTTTCAGTCATAAGTCTAATAAGATTTCATTATAAATTTTTAGACATGGTCAAAGTTATATCATGATGAAAAGTATCTTGGATTAATGTTCTTAAGTCTAATAAAAATTCATTATAAATTTTTAGACATGGTTAAAGTTATATTATGATCAAAATTAGTTGAATTAATGTTTTTTTAGGGTTTTGCCAATTTTGATTTTATCTCAATCTTTTAAAATTCCATTAAAGTTCTAAATTGAAAGAGAATTTCACTTCCTAAATACTATTATTTTTTTTAATTATTCAATGTCGATATATTTGAAATAAAAAAATAATTATTTTTATATTTTAATCTTTATTAGTCTAACCATTACAAATTATAACTATTATATTTTTATAAAATTTATGGAAATTTCATGCTCTGCTCTTCTTTTCTTTCATTATTGTTTTTCAATGAGTTTTTTTTTAAAGAAAAAAGTTTGTAATCTTTGTTCCAATTTACAATGAAAATCACATTCTTTGAGTGGTCAAGGCACTTTACAAAAAAGATGCATGTACAGAATATCAAATATTCAATAAACTACCAAGCTCTCATTACCCAAAACTTTAAATCAGAAAAACTTTTCTAACCTTTTAATCTCCATATCAAAACCTCAAAGAGGTTTATGATCAACAACTAAAAATAAAAATTGTGTTTTCTTATAACCTCTTAAATAACATATGATATATATATTTTTAAAACTATAATAGACTTTTGAAAGAATTAAACAATGTACCTTGACATGATGAAGGCCCCATCTTTTGAATCCTCAAGAATTAAGACCCTTGCCTCCAACTCTCGGCCCTCCTTAGAAAGGGAATCTACTTTTGTATTAAGTTTTTTCAAAACATGTGAGAATGAAACACGATCAAACAACATAGATGCCTCCTTTAACTGGTCTGCTAAAGGCTTCAAAATAACACTATGAATATGAATATCACCTTTCATCAAATTGATGACCAATAAAGAGTCACCAAAGACTTATAACTTATTGACTCCTTTTTCAATAGAAAACTTTAGAAAAAATCTCCAAGCCATCATTTTGGCATAGTTATTTGAGCCTAGACCCAACCCTACTTTGAACTTTAAACAATGATTGTATGAAATAAAGAGTATACCTCTAGCACTACTAAAACTAGTTAGGCCTTACCTGGCCCCATCAAACAAACTCCAAGAAAGAGTTCTAGCAATCAATAGGTTTCCCACCTATCTTGGAGGTTTCTCTTTTACATTCATTCTACACCCCTCGAACGGAGCACACATCTATGAGAAGACATAAAAAGTGGGAACTTGTTTACCATAAAAAATATGAGCATTACTTGCCAACCAAATGCCCCATAAAATAAGACATGGGAGCTCTCTAAACTCTTTCAACTCCTTTCTAACAAACCATATCTTTAAACACTTGTCCATAGATATTCCAACCCAAACATTTGAAAGACATGTCAATTGTTCTACGTCCTTCCAAAGTTACTTAGCATAGTGATAATGAATAAGCGATTAGATATGGTTTACGCTTCTCTCCTACATATGATATAGAAACTAGGACTATGTTTACATCTTTTTTGCATCATCTTCCAAGTCAAGGCCTTGTTCCTTAGTGCTAGAGGAAAATCCTAGTCTTCTTTGGAGCCTTAATCTTCCATATGTTTGACCACCACCAACACCCCTATTGAGCCTCAATAGCAAGTAAAAATTTGTAACCCAAATGAGTAGTATAGATACCAAAAGATTATTTTTTTTAACAAACCAAAGAATCCAAATCTTCCCTCAGCCTAATATGTCCCTTTTTTAATTCAGCCACAAATAAATTTGAAACTTCTCCCAATCTCCTTTTAAGTCTATGGATTATGCAATCCTCCACCCTTTTTTCTATACATTAGTAGTAGAGGGATCCATTATTTGATTTAAAGTGAAAAATATTGCCTTGAAAGTCATCTATCAAATCAAGATTTAGATAAATTGCTTCACCATACCCCATAACCGAGTCATCCCCAATTCTCACCTATTCCCCATTCCCAACATTCCATGCTAAGTGATTCCTAATAATTGGAAAAGCCTAAACCATTGTATTTCATTTGTTAGCCACATTTTTAATAGTCTTTATAAGACTTATGATCCAATCCATAAAGATATCTGGAGCTATATATCTCTTATCTATTCCTCTTTTGCCTAGGCTCTCATTTGATATAAAATTTCATAGACTTTTTGCAACCAATGCTTTACTAGTACTTTGCCAAAAATATGAATATGTTTCAAACTCCATCTCCCATCCTCCTTTGATTTACCAATAGACTACCATGTAGCCAATGGAATGCCTCTTGTTACCCCCCCAAGGGGTGACAACTTCAGTGGTACTCTCACAGGGTGTCATGTTGTTTTTTTGCATGAGATTTCTTGCTCGTCTTCTCTAGACTCAAACAGTTCTTCTCATTATCTCCATCACATGCATGGTTGAGCTAGCTCAGTTTTGGTATATCTCATCCTCTTCCCCCCACTCCTCAAATGGTAGATGCAGTATGGGTGGTGCATTATTGGATTCACTGTGATATATTTTGATATTCGATGTATTGGTGTTTCATTTGGATGTGGTGCTATAACTTCTTGGATAGTCATGAAAGTGTTAAACATTAAAATGAAATCTGATGGCACTTCATATCATACACAGTTTTATTATTTGCATCATTGTACCTTGAGGGACCATATTTTTATTTTAGAAGTGTTGTCATTTCTTGGGTCAGTTTGTACTACTAGGTAACTAGCCAAGATAGTGTTTTCCACGTCCCAACCATGCTAGACATTTTCCATTTTCCCTGTTTCACTTCATTCCATCCATAAAATCTATCCTAACTGTGTATGACTTATCAGTGTTAAAATAAAGGTCTAATGATGAAAGCTTAAATTAATAAAGCCAACAAGGCTAGAGGTGAAGAGTAATAAAGGCGAAAGCTAAAAATGTAAATCTTGAGAAATGTCACCTCGTTATGAGGCCAATGCCCCTCGTTCCTAGCTTGTCTATGAATATCTAAATAAAAATAGACTTGTTCAATAAACTGAACACATCAATAAAAATAGATAAAGGGGTAGTAAGAAATAGTGTCGAGGACAGGTAACTCAACGCTAAAAGCTCCCTCTTGAAGGCTATTCTATAAAAATCCTAGCTCATGAAAGCTAGATGAATAAATAAAAAGACCTATGCATATAAATGAATTTGAGGGTCATCACATGAAGTCTTTCCTTTCCCTTTTCCATCATTATTCATCATATTACCTATCTTCAACTAGGTACTTGGGAAATACTTCTTGTGCTAGGACTTGTCACATGTATAAGGGTTAATGTTGTTCCCCCTTGGTAAATATTAGGCAACCATAAAAAATAACCCTTATTGTTATGTGGTGTTAAGATATATCACCATTTGTATATCATCCAATGGCTTTCAAAGAAGCTAGACCCATCACTCCAAGTGGGTACCTTGACCCAATGGGATATGTGTACCATGCCTCGAGATCTATGACACCACATTGGGATCTATGTACTTATATTTTATCATATCTTCATACATTGGGATCCATGTCATTGTCCTTGGGATCCATGTACTACATTGGGATACGTGTCACCACATTGGGATCCATGACAGTGCATTAGGCCATGAAATGGATGCCACATCATCACACCGCCACATTGACCACTAAGATTTGTTCTCCTTGCTCAATTGGACATTGTACTCACACTCATGAATTATTATTCTCTCCTTGGACCACATGTGGGAGTTGTTGATGCATTTGAGGAGGCGATTACAGGTTTTTGGAGTGTTTGTAGGTTGTTAGATTGACCATTGGATGATGTAGCATTAATCGCCATCATTTTTTTAAGGAGCACCCTCCTTGAGGAGGTCACATGTGTCATTTACCATGAGATTCTCTCTTAGGTGGCCCAGACGTGTCAAAGTGATGTCATGCTTTTGGAGGTGGTTATCACTTGTTTGGACCATTCCCCAAGTTTTGGGAGTTGGTTAGAGGGACGTTGGAGCCCATGCAGGACCTTGTTTGACTCATTCTTCACTTCTTGAGGGGACGTTGGCACATCTTTTGAGGGAGCACATCTCTCCTAGTTGTCTCTAGTCCACATGTGTGATCTTTATTGATGTATTTTGGACCATTTGAGAGGGGTTATATTGTATTGGAGGGTTTTGAGGGATATTTGATCTCATTCATTGTATTTTTCCCATGGTTTTGAGCTATCACATGGTATTGTTCATTGTATTGAGGAGGCTTATTAGTTATAAAAGGAGGAGACCTCTCTCATTTTCTTTGTGGAAATTAATAAGAAAAGTTGCTTAAAGAAGTTATTGGCTATATATATATTTTATTTGATGCTTTAGGTTAGTTTTAAGGGTTTTATAGAAAAAATTTAGGTTTGTTGGAGGACAAAAGCTACTATAAGGCCAAACAAGTGGAACTTTCTCCACTTGGAGGGGAAAATAAGGTACATATTTCTTACCCTATTTCCATTTGAGTGTTGAAGAAATTGATTTTGGCATTTAGGTAGGATTTCTAGGGGATCTTCCCTCTTACACAAGGCCATGCTTTTAGATCACCTTAGTAGTCCTTGGAGAGACTTTCTAGTGGATCAGTACCCCCATCCAAGCTTGAAAACCCCTATTTTCCCTAGGTGACGCTTGATAAGTAATCCTCCTTGGGTACCTTCAACATCATCTTATATTAAAATCCTAGACCTCATATAGACTTTTATATTGACCTCATGTACCTTCCTATGGCATTGGTCCATCCTTGTCTTCAACTGCCAAAAAAACCCAAAATCGTCTTTTCCTTTCTTGTCCCTTTTTTTTATTTTTATTTTCTTTCAGAATCTAGGGTTTTTTTTTGTCTCATCTTTGTCTAGATTGTTTTCTCTTAGGATTCAAAGATATATATAACATTTGGATTTTATTTATGATAACTTTCTTTTCAAAAGGTGTTATTTGGTACTAGCATATCGAGGGTTTTGAATCTAGGTTTCATTGTCAGATCTTTTTTATCTAACCCTTAAGTATTGAGGTATTCTTCAAGAGAAATGAACTTAATTATTGTTGTGGATGCCCTAGATATTGTTGCTTGGAACATGTGGTATTGACCCTAACTAGATCATTCATTCTTGCAATTTTGAAGTATGGTCAATGACTATCACAGTCACGTATAATAAATGATGATATAACAAGCACAAGCAATTTGGTTTATTGTTGTCTTATCTATGGTTAACTTACTGAATACATGTGTGGATAAAGGTTACAATTTATTAGTAGTCCAACATTGAAGGTGTTATTACTCTAGACCATGTCTAGTAACACATTGATGCAAATAAGTGAGTAACGACATGTCTAGAATGGGAATCATTGTCTCCTTTCTGATCACATTTTAAAGGATTGCTTGCTATCCAAAAATTCAAAGGTTAAAGGCACCCTTTGATGATGATATAAAGACTATCTTTGAAATGTTTTAGGGCTCTCTTGCTCTAATCAACTTTAAGCAACAAAACGATATTCTAAGGGGTCCAACGAATTCCCTCACCAAGCCAAATGTCACATATATTTTGATCACTATGCAAAGGTTTCTTAAATGTCATAAAACTGCAGAGTTATTATCTCATTGAATGTTTTTGTTACGAGACTCATTTTTGCAAAGTTTGATGAGTATTGTGCTGTGAACTATCCTGAGTGATAATTCAATGCCTTGGTGAGTCCAAAAACCTTATGAAATTTCTTTATGTTATCACTTTGGATTATTGTTTGAGGGCATGTTCTTGTTATTCAAACTGTAGAATTTAAGGGTGTATGTGATGATGATGATGATGATATAGTTGTTCTTTGAGAAAATTTTATGTGTTTTATTGTTTCATTTGTTCTCTAGGATCAAATCAATGCATGAAATGTTACAACGATTTCATTAATAGCTAAACATTACCTTACTTTTACCATTGTTTACACGGTAATTTCATTGTTGGGTGAAGATAGAACCGTTGATAACTCTGTTTCCATTGTATTTCCCATGATCAGCCAAGGAGGGTACCACACATGAAGAAATTATGGAGATACATCAACTGGATCTGAAGAAACAATACAAAAATAAATCCCAACAATATGCTAAGAACTAGAAAATAGAGCTGAAATTATTGAGAAATGGTTGAAGATAGTAATTTCAGTGGTGAACTAATTTTCAAAGTCCAAGTTAGTATGAGGAATCCGAATTCTAGTGGAATATATTTAAAAAAAGTATTGTCTCCCATAGCAGCAGAGAATAGTGGGATCCATGAAATCGAGAGATGAAGGGAGGGAGAAAGATAATTAGAATATGGTTGCCCTTGTTTCTTTGCTTATATTGTAATATAGTTAGTGGAGTTTAAATACCTTGGCCTTCTTTGGTTTTTCCTTTCCTGTGTGCTCGCTATCAATTGTTTCACGGGTAGGTGTTATAGTGATCAACAAACTAAATTCAGGTGTATATATTTACTTAAATATGATGAAGCAAAAAATCCACAAATAGTATAGTTTCGTGTTGTTTTAGGGTTTTTAAAGTTTTAGGTCGCTTCAAAGACCTTTAAAACCCCTATGTCTTTGAAACTTTGATTTATTTGATGTATGAAATTATTCCAAACCACAAAGCATGGAGGAACTGTGCGTTTGAAACTTTGACCCATGAAACTATTCTAGACATCTAAATTCATGTTAGAAATTTTACCTAAAACATTGAAAAAAAAAACGTTTATGATAATAAAAAAAACGTCTCTGATCATTTTTATCATATGCCACCATAAATTCTACATGTTCATCAATACGTAGAACTTTGGGTTCATTACTTAGGCCATTGTTACACAACATTTTAAAGTTGAAGCAATTATTTCAACGAAGGTTTAAAACTCTTTTATGATATATCAAGTAGTTTACATATATGTTGGCATAATTTAAATGTTTTTTATTTGGCATAAAAATTTTAGACGTTTATTTGTTTTTATTCCCTATTGTCACGCCTCGAAGAGTCATTCCCAAGTTCAACCTTGGCATATTGTTGACATGCGGCATTGCGGCAGTTTTCCTTCGACAGCTTGACTCAACCAAGGATACTTTAATCGAACTACACATGTTCACCTAGATCATACCCATACTTTGTTCTAGACTACAGGTGAGTCACATCCTTACTCTATGAAACTCAGTTGTATACTTAGACATATGTTAACTTAGTTCGACACTTAGGCAAAATTTTGAAGTGAAGTATGTTCCAGTCAGTTGTAGCAATGTAGCAACATTAAAGTGAGAGAGTGAAACAGAGTTGGGTGACTTTCATCATTGGATTTGGGTGAAGTGGTCGCATTGACTCAGGTAGCAGCTCGTGTGGAGTTGGGTGTCGTGCAATTTGGTTTGTGGAAACTTGGGGTTTCCACTTCGCAGGGAAACTTGGGGTT
>CBVK0100462015.1:0-12307 GCA_900067695.1 Picea abies
AAAGAGGGACACCATGATGTTTGAGGCAGATGGAATAAAGGTATTCCAACCCTTAGATCCATACTTGGGACCCAAATATACTTAGTCGGTGGATAATAACATGGAATCAGAAGTTGTTGACCAGTTATACACCATAACAACGGGGATGAGGAAATATTGCATCAACCCCACTGCATATGGATCTGTGAATTGGAAGAGTATACAATCAGCTAAGGAGGATGCAGAACTAGATTTTGATAGTTGGAAGTAGGGTTCATATGAAATATTTTCAAGACATTGTGAAACTATCAAGGAAATGAGATGGATCGGGACCGAGATGAGGAATCACCCAACAAATGATGGTACTTCATATTTCAATAGATTTCTCACTGATATAGATAGAAAATTTGCAGTAGATCAAAGGATCTCGGTTCTGGATATAGCTTTGAAGGATACCCCATCCAGGTGGTGGGACAATCATAGAGCTTCACTTATGGAATTGCAGGATGCAAAGAGAGTTGTTTGATATATATTTATCAGAAGCGATTAGGTGACAATAGATATGAACACGGATTTTCATGGTGTGCAACTATTCGATGGGAAGTCTGACCCCATAATGCATGTGGAGCATTGCATCAAGCAATGGAAAATTGCACAAGTATCGTCTCGGCTATGGGTTCACTTATTTTTCCACTCATCAGGTGTGATTCAAAAAACCTGGTACATTCATGAAGAGACCAGAAGACAAACGAGTTGTTGGCAACTAACTCTAGAAGACCAATTTTGTAGAGACCTATCTTTTACTGATAGGACCCTTGAGTTTCACTTAGTCCTTAAAAGAATTTGGGAGATACTATTTACTAATTTTTTTAAGTCCAGAACAAGCCCAGTATTATGTTTTTATCATGCCCATTTTCTTCATTCCAATCGATACCATAACATTTCCAGAATATCGATAGCCTGTTGTAAAGTTGATGAGGACCTGGAAGAACCTAATGAAGTAGAAGAACTTAGGAACCTCAATATCAAAGAAACTGTAGGCATTAGGGAATCCAGGATACTACACCTAGTCATACCAGTAGCACCTATACCCATCCTCTACAGTTGTGGAAAGTAAATATAGGGAGCGAAGAGAATCCTAAGCTAGCTTCTATAGGGGATTACTAGGATGAGAAATCCATGAATGAAATACAGAGCCTATTGCAAGAATATGAGGACTTGTTCCCAAAAACCTTCTCAGAATTGAAAGGAATAAAAGGAACCATGGGGGAGATGAAGATCGATCTAAAACCCAAATCAAAACCTGTGAAGCATAGATCATATCATCTCAATCCCAAGGTAAAAGAAAAGGTCAAAAGAGAAATAGACAAAATTCTTGCGGCAAACCTCATATTTCCGATTGAAGAACCAAAATGGGTCAGTCCCATAGTAATACAGAGAAAAAAGACTACCGAGGACATTGAGTTTTGTGTTGACCATAGGAGTTTGAATGTTCATGTGTACACGATACATTTCTGACACCTTTCAATGATGAGGTGTTATATCAAGTTGCGGGGAAAGAAGCATATTTGTTTACATATGGATTCTCGAGGTATCACCAAGTCATAATTTCAGAGGATGAAAAGAATAATACCACTTTTATAACTGAGTGGGGGTCATTCTCATACAATGTGATACCCATTGGCCTAAAGAATTCCCCTGCGGTATTCTCCAAAACTTTTATTGCATCATTTTGTGACTTCATACATAGGTTCCTAGAAGTCTACATGGATGAATAGACTATATAAAGTTTGTTGAAGGAGCATGTAGGGATACTTCATTTGATGTTTGATAGATTTCATTAGTTACATATATCTATGAACCTGAGGAAGTGTATTTTATGCATACCGCACGAAAATCTATTAGGCCACATTGTTTTCCAGGAAGGAGCCCTGGTGGACCTATATAAAGTTGAGTTTGTTCTGAAAATGTCACCACCCACAAGTGATAAACAATTGCGCTTAATTCTTGGACACACAGGATACTACAGGAGGATCATTAGAGTATATTCCAGTATCACAACACCATTGGAGAAATTACTAAATAAGTCCGAATCATTTCAGTGGACGGTTAAATGTGATAAGGTGTTTGATACTCACAAGAAAAAACTCAGTACTACACCAACTCTTATATACCCCAACTGGGAAATTAAATCCCATGTACATGTGGATGCATTGGGAATTTCACTAGGATTTATATTAGTGCAACCAAGGGAAGGGAATATGGACCAACCTATATACTTTTTCAATAGAAAATTGTCTCATGTTGAACGCAACTACACAACAACCAAAAGGGGAGGTTTGGCCATGATTTATGCATTGAAAAAATTTTGACACTACTTATTAGGTTCTCATTTTAAGTTTTTCATTGACCATTTTACATTAAAATACCTGGTAAATAAGCATGTCCTTGAAGGAAGGATTTGCAGGTGAATCTTACTCTTTCACACAAGGCCCCTACCATTCTATTTGGACGAGGAAATATTGGACAAGGAGATCATTTCTTGGCCAAGAGTTAAATGCACCCTGCACAAGTCAGGCATGAAATACTTATTTCCACCAAAAATGTTGAATAAGAAGAGTCCAAGAAAAGAAGTGGGATCGAGCTCTGGAAAGGTAGAATGGTTGCAAAAGTCTCCAACGACCTCAGACTCATAGGAATAGGAAGAACACTAGTTGTAGAGGACAAAGGAGATAGACTCTCAAGTACCATAGGAGACTTATTCAGGACAAATCACAACCTCACTGAAAGAACAGTTGGAACCCATACTCCAAGATATGCAAAAATGCTTGGAGTTTCTACATCTCTACCTATAACAAATGGAAACTATTCCTTTACTTTTGTTAGCCCTGAAGAATAAACTATCCCAACATTTGTGAGCATCACTCCAAGGAGAAGAAGAAGTTGAGACACCATCATAGAAATCTATGGCTAGTGGGATTCCACTTCAAATCAGACTCCTGCTGAAGGCCAAAGTCACATCCAAGGAGCTCGCTCAACTATCGACACAACAACTAGTAGGCTTGATGAGAGTCTCAACTAATCACTCAGAACAAAGGATTCAACAATCTGAAAAGCAAGCTGAATTTTGGTGACAGCAAGGAATGATGGAACAGACCAAAAGGATGCAGGAAGAATATTTGAAAATCCATAAAAAAGAGAAAATGGAGAGAATGAGGGGAAAGTTAATAGATATCTACATGACCTTCAAGAAAGAAACACCTCAGATTCCAGATTATAGCACAACTACAAAACCATAGGAACAACTCGAATTGGTTCAACAAACATGGGAGGTACTAACAGATAGAGAAAAGGATCTTCAAATGTAGTTGGAGGGGATGAAGCTAAAGTCCTAGGCACATCCCAAGGAACTCCAATAACAACTAGAAGAGTTTTCCTGGAAGGAAACAATGGCAGAGACTTTCTGCATAAAAATACCGTTGAATTTACTACCATATTCAAGGAAGTTAGTGATTGGATGGGTGTTATAACTCACCGCAACTAAGCACGGGAAGAACTATGCACCAAAATCCAAAACCTCAATGAAGAAGTAGCCAAAACACATGATCCTCTGGATTAGCAAGAAAAATTTGAGGAAAGGCAGAAATCCAACAACTCTCTAAATGTTTTTTGAAGCTCAAATAGTAGCAAAGAAGGAACTAAGAGCATTTTGGCCCGTCATTCAAACTGTATACCTCTAGATGCACTAGGTTGAGACATTATTAGATGTAGAATGGAATGCCCTCATTGCATCCAATTTGAAAGAGTTCAACCTCAACGCAACAAAACAATTTGTTGCAAAAGCCTCATTGTTTTCTAGAGAGTGGCAATACAAACTTGAACAGTTCCAAAAGATCAGTGAGAAATCTCTCGAGCTAGTTCCATATTTGGGCCCTTCATTTGAAGGATCCAAGGAGGAAGAAAGAAAAACCCCAGAAGGACAATGGGTCAAATCAAAGAACACATAAGGACCAAATACTTAACTCGGGGTGAGTCAAGGATTATGGTCAGGGCCTATCGGGACCTTCATTTTGATAAGAGAAGTTGTGAAAGTAATCAAGGAGTTGGAAAACCAGTCAAGTGAATGAAAATAGGGTTGAAAAAGGAAGCATGAAACATAAGTATTTTAGAACAAAAAATAGTCTAAGTCCAGTGCAGAATCAGTTTTGGGACAATACGGTTGAAACAGAATCAAGAAGAAAAGAGGGCCTACGAGTTCTCAAGGAGGAAAAGGAAATGATGGTATGCTAAGGTGGGTGGGTCGATGAATAAAATAGGACAGAGGAATGAGAGGAAAGAATTGGATCTATACTCCAAATCTCGAATGTAATTAGTAAGGGGAAGGGACTAGACTGATTACAATAAACTCTAGTATTGTATTGAGATGTGCCTATTGATCAATTCTATGACAAGTATGCTAGATGATTAATGTAAATTTGTGAATGCACATTGATCAAGACTTCTAATATAAAAGAAAGATAATGGACATCAAATTTTAAAATTTCTTGGCTTATATTACTTCATGTATCTCTGGAATGTTATTATGTTGTTGTTTGTTATGCATTACACTTCTTTATCCTTTGGAATGTTATTATGTTGTTGTTTGTTATGCATTACACTTCTTTATCCTTTCTTGATGTTTTATATGGATATGTTATCTCATATCAGTGTACGATGTGTTAAAGGATCTAACTAGAATAATCTATGTTGCTTAAGAATGGTAACAACCTAGATGTTTTATAGATCTATATAACATTCTTCTTACCCTTCCCTAAGTTCTTTTTTCTTAGTTGTTCTTCAGGTAAAACTTTTTTCCTTTCGAAAAGATGAAAATTCCAGTGCACTAGACTGTAACAATACCCTTTTGTTGGTAACCTGAAGAGGATCCTAGTCTGACAACTTTGTGCCAACACTTGGAAACCCAAATCGGGAAAACCAACATATTCTATATTCATTCACATCACCCAAATCGGGAAAACCAACATATTCTATATTCATTCACATCATACATTGTTTACAATACAACATACATATAGGATCAAACGGCATCCAAAACCCTAATCAAATGACCTGAATTAGTCAAAAACCATAATTCCTTAACCGGAAATAGAAAACCATTGGAAAAAATCTATGTTTCGAAAAAGCTCCCAAAAATGGACACATAAATCAAGGCGACATGAAAAACGAGGAAAAACGATGACATGTTTCTCGAGGAAAAACAAATTTGGGAGTGCTACCCCTTAACCCCTGTGCAAGGTGGATATAACCCCTTTGAAACCCCTGAATGGGGGTCCTAGAGGCCCCCCCTCAAACCCCCCTACATGTCTGGCACAACGTAGTAGACACTAATGCTAGTTGTGCGAAGAATCTAACACATACCCAACAGTTTCATGGTAATGGGGAGAGGAGTTCCTCGACCAAAAAATTATTAGTGGAGAGTGGTACTGAGACAATCAACATCGCACAAGAATTTTAATGAGATAGGTCTCGAATAAGGGTGTGTTCAGGACCTAGAATGTTTTTTTCTTTTTTTCTTTTTACTCTTGTGTATTTCTATTCTTGCATGAATAATATTGTGCTAACATAATGCTCAAATTTTAAATATTGTAATTTGTGTAGGAATTTAATGGAATAGTAGTAGGAATAAAGGTTTCCAGTGACTAAATGCGCAAATTTTCAAGGCAACCCTTTTCTTGTAGTATTTTTTTGGACTAATAGCAGGAAGTAGGCTTTCAAGGGTATTGGGGACAAGGGAGTGTCAGGTGTTATATCTCTCTGATATACATGTGGGGTCCAACAGTAGTACTCAACCTAATTTCTTAGGGATCTAAATAAGAAGGCTTGATTGTGCCCATAGACATACTACCCGATTACCCAGGTAATAGAGAGTAATATTCCTAAGTGTTGTTCACATTATCACTATAGAAACAAGACAATTTATTGGCTTATCTAAATATGTTTCAAGAAACCTAGGGGAATTATGATATACCATAGGGTACATGGAAGTGAGATTTCATATACAAGTGTTTCCTAATGCTATACTAATTGAAGGGGTACCAATATGGGTTACACAGGTATCCAACTAGGTTAAACCTCTTGTATTTCCTACATGTATGATTCACCTACCTCGGTTTTGACCATTGGATGACATATCACTTTGTTGTTTATAGATACTGAAACATGTCTCTAGCCTAAAAAATTGCTCTAAAATATGTTCTTAGGAAAGTTCTCCGATACCACTTGTGGTGTTCTTTATTAGTGAATTGAAAATTTTAGAATGGAAATGAAAGCAGCATGACAGATTACAATTGTTATAGCCAAATAAAGAACTAGAGTACCACAAATGTTATACCTTTATTGATGGAAGCAATGTTTACCTGCATTTTCAATGGTACAACCTACAATTAAACAAAGATCCAATTACAAAAAAATTAATAATATCTCTCCTTACATTGATTCTACTTCATTATATAGTATTATCGACCTCATAAGAAAATTCTAGAGAATTAACTTTGTAACAGGAAGAAAATTCTAGTAAGCCTTCTTATATTTATTTCTTTCACACTACTACATGGGTATTATTTACTAAACATGGCCTTCATACATATAAATAAACATAAAAAAATATCTATCAACTTAGGGGGTTAAGGAGGTTAGGACCCTCACACCCACCCTGAATATTTTCTTAGTTATGTGTTGATCATGTTGAGACTTGTACTTTTCCTCTGAGTTCTTCAATATCTCCTATACTTTTGAATGGATATGCCTAATATTTTCAACAAATTTATCTTCTTTAAATACTTCTCATGTGATGTATTCCCTCACTCCTCCTTCATGTCCATATACAACATCCAAGGGTGAAGGAAGTAGAACCAAAGGAATTTCGGAATGGGCACTTATTGGTAGAAGTGTGGACCACTCTGTTACAATAGTGTTGAGTAAAGATCATATTTTGATCCTAGGCCTTTGTATGCTTATAATTGTAACCCTTAAAAAGTTGAACTAATGTCCTATTGACTATTTATGTATTCCCATCTATATATGGATGGAACACTATAGTTTTTCCAAAAGTGTAATCCAAAAGGAAATGAGAAATATGGTATCCCTATCAAAGATGATTCTCCTTGGTATCCCAAAGTGAACCCATACCTATTCAAAGAACATGTTTGATTCTTCTTGTCCTTTGATGGTCTCTTTTTACAAGGAATAATAATTCTCACCTTGTTGAACCTATCAACTACCACAAACAAATATTCATCTCCCTTCGTAGTTTTTGGAAAACCACCCACAATATCCATGGAAATGCTTTCCCAAGTTCGAGTGGGATTAGATAAGGGATGCTATAAACCTTTTTTTCTATCACTAGGCTTGTTGGTACAACAAAGTATGCATACTCTAATATATTGAACTACATATTCTTGCAATATAGGCCAATACACATACCTTTGTAAGTTGGGATTTGTCATCCGAACACCAAAATTTCCAACAACCTTGGAGGTGTGAGCCTCTTTGATAATATGAAATATTTCACCTTTAGAAACACAGAGCTTGTCTAGATTGTAAATCGTCCCATTTTGGAGATGATAGTCATCGTTACCATCACCTTATTCTACAATAATTTGGCCCTATAGACTAAAACACCTCTTTAAAGTCCTCATCTTCCATGTATACCTCATTGTATGCATCATGGGTAAAAGGATCCATGTGAATAAGATTTTCCAAAGTTGTAATATTGGATGTGAGTGGCCTTGAAATCATATCTACCAAAAGTATTAGTGCTACCCTTCTTCTATTTGATGACTAGATAAAACTACTACAAAAACCCCATCCACTTGTAATGTCTGGCTTGTTTAAGCTTACCATAGTCTTGCAAATACTATAGTGGTTCATGATCAATGTGGATAGTGTTTTCCTTGACCATAAAATAGTTCCTCCACTTCTTAACAACTTGAACCAAGGCATAGAGTTCCTTATCATATGTAAGGAATTTCATAACTCCTCCAAGAAAAATTTCAGAATCATAGCATATCGACTTACCTCCCTACATCATGCCCACTCCCATAGCATATCCACTTGCATCTATATCCACTTTGAAAGGCTTATGAAAGTTAGGAAATGAAAGAATTGGTGCTTGACTGATCTTCAATTTTATCTCATTTAAATATTTGTGGTGATTCTTTCTCCATTACAAACCCTTATCATTGGTTGTTATAGCATGGAGTGCCACAAGTACCACTAAAAAGGATGTTATAAAATTATGTAGCTACTGTGATACCTCAACAAAGCTTTAAACTTAAGTGAAATTAATAGGAATTGGAAACTTGAGGATGGATCTATCTTTATGGGATCTATCTTTAGTTCTCCTCCACCAATCACGTACCCCAAATACAACAATGGCTACTGAGTAAACTCTCATTTATTAAGGTTAGTCGAAAACCGATTATTTTTTATAATTTTTAACACTTACATGAGATGTGGGATGTGTTATTCCCAGGTAGATATTACAACAATGGCTACTGAGTAAACTCTCATTTATTAAGGTTAGTCGAAAACCGATTATTTTTTATAATTTTTAACACTTACATGAGATGTGGGATGTGTTATTCCCAGGTAGATATTTAAACCAATATCTCATCTAAATACACTATTAGAAATTAATCTAGAAAGGGAAAAAATACATCATTCATCAACCGCATAAATATACCTAGTTCATTACATAAACCAAAAGGGATTATCGATCATTCATGCAGACCTTATTGATGAGCTCGATTATTTCTTATTTCAAAGGCTCATCTTTGGCACATTTTCTCACCATAAAATGACTTAATATTTGATTTTGACCATATTTAATAGTAAGTCATGGTATTTTGCATGTTGCTTAGTGAATGTGTGTTGAGGTGTATTTTTTTGTATAATGTGCCTTTTTTCTCTAATGTTTTTGGCCAAAGATTTGTATTCCTCCAAGCAGGTCGAACTTCAAGAGTAAGGGGTTCCAACACCCTAGAAACAACAGATTTTGTCTCCCTCAAAGCACCTCTAACTAAGGATCATGGGGCATTGTCCGCACCTACCTCCAAGATCGCTCCATGTGAATTAATGACTACTCCTAATCAGCAACAGTTGGAGATACAGGTGTAACGGCCCAATACCCCCCATTTATTCAATTCTCTCCTTGATTTAGGAAGGGAAGTCAAACTCTCAAGATAAATATAGACCTCTAGTCTATGAGAAAAGCAGGGGAGGAATATATCGATATTTTTTGGAGAAGTATAGTATGGGGACCTTGTGAATACTTTTGTTGAGAACTTAGAGCCTTCCTACTCTTGATGTATTATTGATATTCATGAAATAAAGATGGTTTTTATTTAAGTCCATTAAAGTTTCTTTTAGGATCCTTATTTTTCTTAGGTAGGGCCCATCCAAGAGGGATCAAGGACCCTGTTACAATTTATGTATTTTTCATGCATGTTTAGATAGTATTTTATTCTCTTTTGAAGTTTAATATAGTTTTGCATGATTAATTCCATCTTTTGTTATAGTTATCATTGATTATCTAGTAACAACCGACATCCTGGAGAAATATTCAGTAGCCTTTTGGAGCACTCTTAGGTTACTTTAGATAGTATTTTATTCTCTTTTGAAGTTTAATATAGTTTTGCATGATTAATTCCATCTTTTGTTATAGTTATCATTGATTATCTAGTAACAACCGACATCCTGGAGAAATATTCAGTAGCCTTTTGGAGCACTCTTAGGTTCCTCCCAAGGCTAATAACCTCAAATTCACTTCATTTATTTATAGTCTATCTTTGTTCATTCTTTTAAAGACTCGTGCTACCTTTTTGAATTTCATTTTTCTTCATGTAGGAGTTTCCTATAGAAACTGTAAAGTTCCTATAGAAACTGCACATTTCCTGTAGAAATCTCTTGTAGGCTTATTTCAACTTCGTATTTTGACTAATCTTAATATTCTTTTCATGAAATCATAAATAAACAATAAAAATACATTTACATTTATATTTATATTTATATTGATCAAAGGGTTAGACAATTAGCTTGTTTTATTCATGCATTAGTTTATATTTACTTCAGTTACAACTTTATGTCATAACTTATATTGAATTCATCTTTTTTCTCTCAATTTTATATTCTTGATTCAGTATTCCTTACTTCCATTAGAATAAGTTATTTCCATGCAATCTAGATTACCTGTGATTTTAGATTGGTCTGTTTCCTTCAAGAAATAGTTTAGATCTACTTTTTGTCATTTTATTTTCTTTCATATTTTCAACCTTTGATCAATCTCAGACCTTTTCTACCGACAAGTGCATACTACATACATAGTGCATAGAACCTCTTAAGTTTGTACGAACCTTGGGTTGACAAAGTAAAGTACGAAGCCAAGGGTACAGTAAATTATTGTTTTTATTCCTAGGGCCATCACTTGCCTTGTATTGAAGGGTGTATTCTAGTTGTCTTATTCTTTAAATCATACCTTGTGATATCCCTATTTGATATCCAACTCGATGAAGTACTTGGAATGCTCCAGCTGATCTAGAAAATTATTGATCCTGGGAAGAGGATATTGGTTCTTGAGGGTGATCTTGTTCAGAGCTCTGTAGTTGATACACTTTTTCCAAGTCCCATCATTTTTTAGGTACTATGATTATAGGTGGCCCACAAGGTGAGGTACTTGGTTGAATTATTTCCTAATCCATCAGCTACTATAACTATTTCTTCACTTCATCTACTTCTAGGAAATTTTTTCTATACAACCTAATATTTGGTAATGGGGACTCGGGAAAAAATTGTATCCCATGCTCCACTTACCTCTTGGGTAATAACCATTTAGGCTCCTAGAAAACTCCTTTGTACACCTAAAAAAACTCCTCCAATTGATGTGTCTTCTCGTTGGCACATCCCTCCAAGGATTCCTTTACTCTTATCAATTCCTCCCTTAGCTTATTTTCTATTAAGAAAAGAAATACAAACTTTCTATTGGAGTTGATCAACATTTTCGCTTGGTTAGAACTTATGAGAGAGATCTTTGATTTACCTATGTGCACATTGATGATGAAATAATTTCCATCCTTGTTCAGGTGGTACTAGTTTTCCCTCCTCAAGAAGATCACATCCCTCATATACATATAGGGGATTCCAAACACTACACCAAACACATCAAGGGGTACTATATCCAACTCCACTTTATCAACAAAATTTGCACCTGTATAAAATTTTATCTTAAATTTTTTAGTGGCCTTGAGCTCTGCATCATTATTTACCCATCCCATTGGATATGCACTAGGATTATCATGAAATTCCAACCCAAGATCACTAACCATATTGTTTGGTATGAGTTTGTCCTGTGAACCAGAATTGAATAAAGCATACACCTTATTGTTTTTTACTTGGATTTTAATTTGGAAGAGTTTAGTCATCTCCTTCTCTTCCTTGTGATGAAGGATACTCAAATTTACCTCCTTCTTCACTGAAGTGTAGAAAATATTCTCATCCACACTTGAGCTTCTCTTGATGAAGTCGCCCAAATGAATACCTAGTAGGTTATTCTTCTTGGAATCCTTCTTATGGTTCTTTGGATTCATCTATGGATGTATCTTCCAACACTTATATTTGGTGTGATCATCAGTATTATAATTGTTTTAGTGGTTGTTTGTATCCTTGCACTAATGTGTAGTGGTTTTCATTTTATTTTCCTTTCCTTTCCACTTCTTCTTCCCCTCCTTAGAACCATCTTGGTGGCCTTTCTATTTAGAACCACTTTGTTTCCTTTTCTTATGGCCTATGTTCTCTAGGTACTATGCTTGCACACAGGATTCATCAATGGTCCTAGGTTTGAAGAGAATCACTTTTTTTTGTATATGGTTGTGTAAACCCTCCAAATACTTGAGGAGTATGTATGGGTTCTTAGGAGATATACCCAACATAATTGCCATTTTTTTGAACTTGGTGGTGTAATATTGCACTCTACCCTTGCCTCTGTTGGATTACTAAGAGGGGAGGTTTAATAGAGCAATCTAATCTTCTTTAACCATATAATCCAAGTGTTATATCACTATAGCATTATCATCCAATAATTAAAGAGTAAATAAGCAATGAACAAATGAACAATCATACACATACACAGTACACTAGTGTTTTACGTGGAAATCCAAAGTGGGAGAAAACCACGAAATGATTTTTCTTATATTTCTTGAAATGTTTTCCATATTCAACTGTAAGGAGGCTCCAACCCCCTAGTTTCTCAGGCTACAACCTAAGGAAAGCTCCA
>CBVK0100462016.1:0-12306 GCA_900067695.1 Picea abies
CTTTCCCTACACGACGCTCTTCCGATCTCACAGTGTAGCATCTCATTCATCGCCAACAACACAGACAGGTCCATGACTATCTCAGGGAACAGTGAGTAGGGGTAGGGGTTCCAGGGGAAAGAACTCATTTCAGAGACAGTCACATAAAAGTGCACAGGTTCAATCTCATGTTACATGTTGGGGGTGTGGAGGACCCCATTACCAACGTGACTGCCCATAGTTACAATCAGGGTTTGTGCATAGAGAAGGAAAGGCATCGATGGGGAGATCAAGTAGCAGCCACCAGATTTACGCAACGGTTAATAACATCCAAGATGAACATCAATCCATGGTGGTGGAATCATCAGGTGCGTTAAATCATATCAATGATAAGATTTTGTTTGATTCTGGTGCGATAGATAGTTTCATTTAACCATCCGCAATAGAAAAGAGTGGGTTGGTAGCCTATGAGCACGATGACTTTAAACAAGTCAAGATGGCTTTGGGGCAAAAATAAGTGGTAGGACCTAGTGTTGATGATGGTATAGTAGACCTGGGAGTGTGTACTACTAGGTTAAAGGTATGCGTCACTGCTCTTGGGGAGTATGACCTAATCAATGGAATGGATTGGTTAGCGGCTCACTGAGCCATGGTAGATTGTTTTTCATAAGAGGGTGCTTTGTGTCGACGATGGAGAAAGGCCAGTAGAGATCCAGATATACAGAGAAAAGTGTCATTATGATTTATATCAACTATGAAGTTTAAGCGATGTTGGATACAAGGGTGTCGATTGTATGTAGTGGAAGCGGTGAATGAAAGGAAGGAACCCTCATTAGATCAGTACCCAGTAATGTCATAATTTAAGGATGTTTGTCCAAATGAGTTACCAAGGTTACCTCCTGAGAGGGAGCTTGATTTTACTATTGAGTTAAAACCTAGTGTAGAACCAATCTCCAAGACTCTATATCGGATGACAGCGCCAGAACTTTGTGAATTGCAAATGCAGTTGAAAGAGTTACTAGACTTAGGGATAACGAGGCCCAGCATCTCACCTTGGAGGTGTACCATTAATTTTTGTAAAGAAGAAGGATGGATCCTTACGACGGTGTATAAACTACAAGGACTTGAACCGTGCTACAATGAAAAATAGGTACCCAATGCCGTGAATAGATGACCTTTTCAATCAGATGAAAGGAGCAGTGGTATTCTCAAATATCGATTTGCGATCAGGTTATCATCAGTTAAGGATTAAGGAAGGTGATATCCCAAAAAAAACACTACCTTCTGAACTCAGTTTGGACATTATGAGTTTGTTGTAGTACCTTTCGGATTGACCAAAGCACCAGTAGTATTCATGAGCCTCATGAACAACGTATTCTGAAAGTACTTAGATCGATTTGTACAAGTCTTTCTAGATGACATCCTCATCTATTTCAAGAACGAAAGAGAGCATGAGGAACACTTACAAGTAGTGTTGTCCTACCTTAGAGAGAACAAACTGTATGAGAAGCTGTTGAAGTGTTCCTTCTACCAGAAAGAGATTC
Source organism: Picea abies (assembly GCA_900067695.1). Taxonomy (NCBI): domain Eukaryota; kingdom Viridiplantae; phylum Streptophyta; class Pinopsida; order Pinales; family Pinaceae; genus Picea; species Picea abies. Next base: position 1,524 of record CBVK0100462016.1, read on the forward strand.
ACTACTTAGGTCATATCATTTCCGGCGAAGGAATCTTTATGGAACAAAAAAAGTAAAGGCCATTATGGAGTGGCCAGTGCCGAAAAATTCCCATGAAATGAGAGGCTTCATGGGGCTAGTAGATTATTACCGGAGATTTGTATAAGGATTCTCAAAAATAGTGAAACCATCACCACCTTGCAATGCAAAGGGGGTCAGGTATGAATGGACAAAAGAGTGTGATAGTGAATTCATTGAGCTTAAGAGGTTACTAACTAGTGTGCCAATTCTATGAGTACCGGATATGGAAAAGGACTTCACAGTCTGCACGGATGCCTCGAAGCAAGGGTTGGGGGTCGTGCTAATGCAGGATGGGGGAGCAATATCCTATGTGTCAAGGAAGTTGAAGAAACACGAAGAGTTATATGCGACTCATGATGTAGAGTTGGCAACAATAATGCTAGCTCTGAAAATTTGGAGGCACTATCTTGTGGGGTGAAACTTTGAGCTCAAAATGGACCATCAAAGTTTAAAACATCTCTTCACTCAAAGAGATCTGAATGCCAGGCAAAGGCAATGGAGTGATTTTATGAGTGAGTACAATTTTGGTATTTCATACATCAAGGGGAAGGAAAATGTGGTCGTAGATTCCCTGAAGTAGGAGACCACGTATCTTCTCCTTGGTAACCTTAAAGGTCAATCTGAGGGAACATGTGTTGGCACAACTCCAACGCGATAGTTGGTATTTAAAGGTTACTTCAAACCTCCAGAGTGGGAGGTATTTAGATCCAAAGTAGGAAGGATATAGTCTAGAAACAGATGGACTGTGGAGATATCGAGGAAGGATGTACATCCCTGAGAAAGGGGGTATTCAAAGCATCATATTGAAGGAAGCCCATAGAGCACTTTATTGTGCGCATCTGGGTGTGAAGAAGATGTACGCAGATATAAGGAAACTATTCTTCTAGGTAGGAATGAAGAGTAATGTAGTCCATTTTATCACCAAGTGCCTAGAATGTCAACAAGTGAAAGCCGACCACCATCACCCGGTAGGCCTTCTACAACCACATGATGTTCCTATGTCCAAGTGGGAAGTCATCTCTATGGATTTTGTTGTGGGGTTTCCTCTCACATCCCAGAGACACAATACCATTCTTGTGATAGTGGATAAGTTAACCAAGAGTGCTCATTTTATTCTGGTTAGAGACACTTACGATGTCACTGATGTGGCACGTGTGTTTGTAAGAGAGGTTATCCATTTGCATGGGATACCTAAGAAGATCATTTCAGATAGGGACTCCAGATTCACTTCTAGGTTTTGTACAAGTTTACAGTTAGCGTTGGGGACTCAGTTGAACTTAAGCACAACTTATCATCCTGAAACAGATGGGAAAACTAAGAGAGTAAATCAAGTCATGGAAGACATGCTTAGGATGTATGCAATGGATAGTCAAACCCAGTGGAAGAAGTAGCTACCTTTGGTAGAGTTTTCCTAAAATAACAGTTTTCATAGCTCCATTGGAATGCCACCCTACAAAGCTTTGTATGGAAGGCCTTGCAGAATGCCATTGAGTTGGGATAGACTAGAAGATCAAGTAACAGTTGGGTCAGAATTGATTCAAGAGATGGAAGAACAGGTGATTCAGATTAGGCAAAGACTAAAGGAAGCACATGATAGGCAGAAAAGTTATGCGGATGCACACCGAACCAACCGAAGTTATGAAGTGGGAGACCAGGTTTTCATTTGCATCAGACCTAATAAGAGTACCATACAGTTCGGGAAGGGGAAAAAGTTGTCACCTCAATTTATAGGACCATTTTGAATCCAAGAGAAAATTGGACCCGTTGCCTATCGTCTCATACTACCACCCCACTTGCATAAAACTCATAATGTATTTCATGTATCTATTTTACGTCATTATGTTGTTCATGAATCACATAAACCAAATTGGAAGGAATTGCAAGTATCAGACGTGGGAACTTTCACTGTAGAACCATTACACATATTGGACCGTAGAGTCTGACATCTCAGGAACCATCTGGTAGACCAGGTTAAGGTCCAGTGGGACAAGTATAGTCCAGGATCTGCTACTTGGGAAGATGTCGAGACACTACGACGAGACTATCCCTCAATTTTTTTTTTGACCACCTCAATAATATGTTTCTCGAAGGTAGGGTGTATGTGACACCACCTTTTGACTTAGACAGCCAAGATTACCTGAGACCTATATACTTTATTTTCTAGTCACAATGAAACTATTAAATGATACACTTAAACTTTAAAATGTATGAACTTTTATGAATGTTAAATGTTATTGACGATGTCATATATAATGTGATACGCTATGTGAATGAAAGTTTTATGAATGTTTAAATGTTATTGATGATGATGTATGTAATGTGATCTACTATGAGAATGTAAATTGTACGAATGATTAAACGTTATTGATGATGATGTATATGATGCGACATATTGTGAGAATGTGAATTTTATGAATGTTAAATGATATTAGAATGATGTTGGATATGATGCAATCTGTTTGGGTAAATGATAATCTTATAAATGGGTGTCGAAATTGAATTATGGTATATTATGAGATCTATTTCTAACTAGAAAACTTGATGTTAATTTATCGGTACAAGGATACCAAATTGAAATGATGATAGTATGCAATTACATGATGATAATGCATAGAAATGTATGAGTTTTTGTTACAGACTAATCTACTGGTTATGGGCTATGAAATAGCCAAGGGATAATGATGATGAAAGTGGATATCAGGACCACTAACCAAGAAACACTATGGTATGAATAATGTATGTGAAATTATATTGGTTTGGATGCATTGCTATGATATGTGGACCAATGCAAGATTTCAAGTGAAAAGACTACCCAAACCGAATAAATGATGACAAAACCCCCAGCAACACGGTGCCACTGTGTATTCCATTGTAGGGTGTGGACACTAGTCATGTTAGGAGGGGTGGAAGCATTTCCCATCGTGTATCCTCCATTGTAGGGTGTAGACCCTAGTCCTGTTAGGAGGGGTGGAGGCATTTCCCATCGTGTATCCTCGGAAACCTGAAGTCATGGGAGGACGGTGTTAGTTCACGCTCCCCTAGACATGTGATGATGACTGTCAGTTGCCTGTTGGGGAAGCTTGGTCAAGATAGTGACACTTTCGCTTACGGGTTCTATTTGGAGTTAGGTCAATATAGTTGACGCTCCAAAATAGTCCAGCAGAGAAAGGATAGGAATGGAGATGGAAGTAGGTTAGGGAGAAAGGATGAGTAGAAATAGTTGAGAGAGTATGGAGATTTGTCTAATGGTGGAATTTAATGTTTTCCCTTCAAAAAAAAAGAAAATAAATGTGTATATATGAATATTCATAATTACGTAACTAAACCACAGTTGTCTAAATAAAATTGTTGAACCGGATAATAGAAATTAAAGAATTTCTCAAACAATTGATTGGGTTGTTGTCTTTTATAAAAGACTAGTCTTGTTGACTAGATTCGATGCATACATAAATTACTAAAGGATGGTAGTTTTGATTATTAGTACATGCACGAGACTTGTATGTAGTAGCTACACATACATTTCTTGCACATATACACTAGTATGTATGAGTTTTCTTGACTTACTTACTAATAGTGTCGGTTAATTGTTATGAATGTGTGAACCATGTTTCTATGTGTGAACCATGTTTCTTTTCCTTTGTACCATAAGATACCTTAACTTCAGGATGAAGTTTCCTGAAGGGTGGGTGTATGTAACGACCCTGCTTAAATAAATGTATAGGATTATTAATTATAATTAAATTGATAATTTGATTGTCCTAAGATGTTAGCTAAACAATAATTATTTCTTATATAATATTAACTAATTAATTATCATTAATTATTTGTTCATAACTGTCAATGATTAATTAATTATTAATCGACTCTTTAATTATGTGAGTAAAGAATTAATGGGGTTAATAATTTAATTTATTAAGACTTGTGTATACGGGATGGGATAGGACATTAAATTTAAGGATAAGATAAGATAAGATAATAAATACAAGGGGATAAGATAATAAATAAAAGGATAAGGAAATTAATGAAAGGGGAGAGTTGGTGAAGGGGGAATATGACGGGAGAGCCTTACGGTGGAAGGAATTCTTTTTGGTGAGGGAAATTGGGGGTGGAGAGGGCTGGTGTGAGGACTTTGGATTTGGGGGGTTTCGTTGAATCAGAAGCATGGGGCACCGGGTTGCTAGGGGTTTTGGGCATGGGGGCCAGGATTCCTTTCGGTTTCTTGGAGCTAGGGAGCTTAATAGGCTGCTCCTATCTGGCTGGGAGGTTAGTCGGTTTGGGCAGTGTTGGTCAGTGGCATAGAGCTGGGCAAGGTAGCAGCAGAAAGGACAACAAGACTAGAAGGAGTTAGCATTAGACCAAGGTACTTTAAATTATGTATTTGTTTTATTCTGTTATGAAATTATTATTCGTTGATAAATTTATATGCGTATGTGCTGAATTTATAAGAAATTACCGAGCTTCTGAAATCAAGTAGAATTTTACTGTTTCAATTTATGGATTTAATTTAATTGAGTTAATTAGGTCTCTACAGAAGCCCTAGAAAAATGGTTAAATATTCTAGAGGGTTATTTCTCTGTTCACAATTTTTTCGACAGAGAAAAGATCACCTTCGCACTCCTTAAATCTCTCCCCCATGTCAAACATTGGTGGGAAACTTACTGGGAGAAAATTTCCATAGAGGAGTCTGGAATATATGGGGCATATCCCACTTGGGATTTTTTTGTGGATGTGGTAAAGGAGAGTCTAGAATATATGAGGTCGAGCCCACTTGGGATTTTTTTATGGATGCGGTAAAGAAATAGTACTACCCTATTGGAAACTATGAGGACCAATACATGGGATGGACCATATTGTAGCAAGAGAGGGGCCAATCAATTCCAAAGTCGACCAATGCCTTCCATACGTTGCGCACCAAGCTAGGTATCAAAGACTTCGAACAACATTTGGTTCTAAAATACCATGGGGCTCTACAAAGATAGATCCAAACTGAAATGGATTTTGTAGACATCTCATCACTCGATGCTACTTATCGATATGTTGTTAAAATCGAGCAGAAATTTAAGCACCAAAACAAATGGGATTTTACATCTACAAATCTGCAACAACAAAAGTATAACAAAGATGGCCCTAACAAATAGTCTCTCGAAAACCATTCCAAGCCACAGGAAAAGAAGGGTAAGGGGAAGACAAAGAAGGACACCGGAAAATGATGTGATGTCCACAAAATCTGTTGGCACAACACCGATGAATGTCTCTCAAAACATTCATTGGTGGGCGAGATCAAAGATAAGGAGTTGAAACTTGATTCAAAATCTGATTCTAAAAATACTGGTTAAAGACAGATCATCGATGCAAGCCCCACTGTTATTGTCTCGACTGCAACAATTCCACTAGAAGAACCAACAGATCCTGAAGAGGGGGAGCGCCTTTTTCATTCACATATGTGGGTGAAGGGAACCTTGCTGCATTTTATTGTTGATAGTGGAAGCCACAAGAACCTCATATCAATAGAGGTCATCAAATAGTTGGGATTGTCAACAACACCACACCTGTAGCCATACAACATTGAGTGGCTTCTCCAAGGATGATATCTTCATGTCATCCAATAGTGTCAATTGTCATATGGCATCCAGCCCTTCAAGGATGAGGTATTATGTGATGTTTCCCCACTAGATGTCTATGATGTTCTCTTAGGCCAACCATATATGTGGAAGCACCATGTTGTTTATGAGTCTCAACCCCGCAGTGTCATTGTTTTTATGGGGGCTCATCTCTAGAGAATACCAGAGGTAGTTATGACTACTATTCCACCTAAAAAGTTCTGCAAGGTAGTATCTCATACTACAAAATTAATCTTCTTCATAATCTATTCAAAAGGTGAACAAAAGGATATTGCAACCACTGCAGCCTTGGCCCAAGCACCTTCTATCTAATAGAAGAAGGTTGAAAATAACGTAGCCAACTGTAAAGATTCCTTATACACAAAATAATATCATGTATCTGGACTAGTTAAAAAGGTCCAACCCTTCCAGCCACATGCTCGTGACAGACTTCCACAGACCGAGCAGCGTGATGTCTCCAGCAAGACAAGCAGTTCACTAAGATTCAGATTCAGCAAATGCTTTTTCCTCCCCCAAGGAAGTCAAAATAATGGAGAACATTGCTTCCTAAGGAGGGAGGATTGATCCAGGTGGATATCAGTGGACACCCACCTTTTACAACTGGCTTAAAACAGTTTTCTGACAATTTTGGTAATTTATTATTTTTAGCAGTTTTTAACTTCTGGGACCATTCTGAGGGCCTAAATGAAGGTTTTTCGGGATTGAGCTTCTCAATGATATTCTAAGTCATCATTGAGACCCAAAAATGAATCTCCTCGATGATACCTTTCCAATAGGATATCATGCACCTAAATCGGAGATCATATGCAAAAGTTATGACCCCGGGAAGTTGATGTACTAACTTAGCCAAATAGGGCCCACGTGACTTTTGGCACTTCATATCCTAGGGTTATGTTTTTGGATGTCTATGGTTTTTTTCATTCCTATTTATTGTAAAACATCCTTAAGAGCCTCATTGTAATCATCTTCTTATGAATGCGAGTAGTCGTTACATCTCTTCTCAGAGATAAGTTGCCACTATTCTAGCGAGTCTTTCGCTCGATATTTTTACAGTCTCTGTACATTTCTTTCATTAATAAAAATCATGTATTACTATATATATATGTGTGTTTATGGTTTCATATCTGATACATTTCTATTATATTCTTGGATATATGCGATATCTCTGTGCATTTCTTTATTATATCACTGCTCTCATTTCGTGTCGAAAATAAATATGGATCATACATGTTTGCTATGAAGGTAGTGGCCTCTTCTATGTTTAAAATGATGTTGTTCCCCCACAATGGGAAAATAGTCACCATCTACCAAATCACATATTATGAGCCTAAGCATTCCACCAACATCAATATTATGTTGCCTCTCATCCACACTAGTTCTTATGCTTATTCACTCATCAACATGGGCCCCAGAATTTTCAAGGACCCATTCTTGTTGGGCACATACCATGGAGTACCACCTCTCATACACCCTTTATCACAATTTTGTGTCATATCTTCTAATGGAACTAACACTGGAGACACCATTTCTCCCACAAACGACTCTCCACACCTTGATGTCCCACCGGCTAAAGAAATCTTAACTCAGAGATTCCCTGAGAACCCTACTACATCACTTATCCCTGATTTCCCCCTCCCACAGAGGAAAAATCCTGGTTTGGGAGATAATTCCTCAACCCACTACTCAAATTCCCTTCTTCTACCCCCCACCAAGAGTATAATCATTTTAGTTATCTATGACACTTACCCTTCCCAACATGGTGCTCTCCATCCCTATATGGTATCTACACCCACCTGCGATGGTTCCTTAATGATCTCTCCCTCCCCAGTCAAAGGGAATACTGATGCAGATTATAGTACTAGATTCGACCATGCCACCCTCACCCCCAATCACTAGCAACACTACCACAGCTGGGGGTAGATAGAAGAAGAAATATCCAACAAGTACACTTCCTCTTCGAGTCCAACCTCCTTGTTCACTATGCGAAACAGAGGGACACCACACCAACATATGTCCTTTTATTCCTGATTTACACAATCTAATCCAACTCCCTTGAGAAACCGCATTGCTCATCACTTCTCCAAACACATCCAGTACTACGATTGTGTCCTCCACTACAAGAAGTAAATGGCTGTGAACCAATTTTGCTTGTGCCATATTTTCAAAATATGGCCACTACACTCATCATTTCCCATGTCTACCTCAGTTTCTCCAGACACTAACAATAGTACAACAAACCTTTTAGCAAGGGCCCCATCCACCACCAATTTTGGGTACCCATGTCACTTACATTCATTATGTCCCTACCTTAGTCCCCGAATGGATGAGATGCCCTTGCACTCTCTGTGAATCACAAGCTTACTTTACATACTAGTGTCCTTTGATTGTGGCATACCAAGGTCATCATTCCACCCCTAATCAACAACATCTAACCACCTCACCAAGGGTCCCACCCTCTCTACATATTGTCAACATCACCTCCCCTTTCCCACCCCTCCATGGTTAATAGGTAGACTATTTGATGACACTCCTCCAAATACTCTTGTCAATTCACTATAGAGAAGGGTACAAATGAGGTTGCATTAGGGGCCCACCATCCATATATAGCCCATTTTGCCAAACTTTCAAACTCAGTTACAGGAGCCCAGAGCATATGTTTCCCAATTCGTCTTCAACCACTTATCATGGTCCTACCATCTACATAGGCACATTCCCCGAGTCCATATCTGAATTTGGCCCTGGCAGATCATTTTTCTCACATCACGTCCAAGTATGCATGTTCATGTTCAAAATTATCAAATAATTGTTATATGTTCTTTATCATCAAATATCATTCATGTCGAGTATTCGGTTTTAATGTGTTCAAGTACTTGGTCCTCAAAAAAAGTGTAGCCCCTTTAGTTATATGTTCAAAACTAGAATTTAATCATTCCCTTTTAATATCAATTACATTTCCCAGTCAAACTCTCTGACATTCACCTTTACGGTCCCTGCATTCGGATCTGTAGTACCCTCACCTCTATTACATTTTGATACTTTCACCCAGTAGCACTCTCCCCCACATGATTTGTCCCATCCATAGTTCCCATAGACAATTTGACACTCATGTTCTTTTCACCCCCTAGGGATGGGAGTCACGATAGTCTTATGCACTTCCGAGAATAATCCAAATATTTCTCCTCATCATATTTCTAGATTTCTCAATGGACTCCCAGGTTATCTCATCATTGTTCTATTTGAATGCACCTTCGTAGTATCATTAACCCTCCATTTCATCCACCATCAATTCTCCCATCTAAATATTTCCCTCCATTCATTTACCTTGTACAAAAACCCACCCATGGGTCCCCCACCCTCCACCAGTTCTCTTCACAACTTGTGCCCTCACAGGTTAAGACATATTGCACTAGGGCACCGGTTTTTGTATATGTACACTCATCCCAAATTATTCTTTATTTATTTAGTAATTGTAAAAAGCCTGTGTTTCCAGCATTTACTTAGCTTTTTTTTGTCACCCTTGATGAACTTGTTTTCTCAGAAACGCAACCCATGTCACCCTTGGTTGGTGCATTCACTCTTCTTTTCTCATTTTGACATAGTTTATAAATCCTGAGTATCCCAAACTCCATGTACCCCAATCTCTGATTTTGTCTACTTTGTCAAACCTCTGGCACCATTTAGCCCCATATTTAGTTGTCCCCCTAACACTATATATAGTTTTAGGGTTGTTGCCAATCATCCTTCAAACATACCTCCAACCAAGGGCAGTATTGAATCTCACCACACCTTGAATTTGTTCATGTTCCCTATCAGTCCCTGATCTTATTACTATGGATTTCATAGAGCCCTTTGCTTCTTGGAGTCGCGTCTCCCTATCTGTCGACATCAACATAGTTTCTAGCACGGGGCCAATATCTTGACTCTCATTACCTTTACAATGAGGAGTCTCATATGGAACAAAGAGAATCATCATTTCTTTTTGACTCCATTGACCCCCATAACATCCAACTTCAACAAAATATCATGTTATGGTGGGCCTTACTATGCGACTATTGCAGGTGTTTTATACCATCCAAAGACCTCTAAATTTGTTAGGCCAACAATACCTACAAGTCATTGACACATTTTACAGGTGTCCTTTCCTCTTTTCAGAGTATGTTCACCATTCTGAATTTTATTATTTCATTATCAAGATGCCCCGAAGGGAGCTGCAATTATCTACATGATCATACTACTTGAGTTACTATCTTATATTTTCAGTTATATGACACGAGCATGGGGCATGCCTGCCTCATTTGTATACATATTTTCTTTTTCCCCTAGAGAAAGATTTGGGTCCCACAATTTCCCCTCTCCCTACAATGGATCTCTCCTGCACTTCCTCTCATCACTCTTCATTACAATGGCACTCTCAATAGAAGAAACATTGATATATTTCGGCTATCCGTATGCTCCTAATCTCACACATCAGGGGGCATCTGTTATCACTAAAATTTTATCTGCAACATTGCATGCAAATGGTTATAGAAATACAGCAATGGAAACAACTATTAGTTCACCTACAACACCAAAATTCATTTCAAAAGGAAAAAACTATACAATTGGGAAAAAATTGACATGCGCAAACTCACTAAAGGAAACATGTGCACAGTGCGTGGACCAAAGAACCTCGTAGAATGCACAATGTGCCATATGCGTGATTGTGTATGAAAAGAAATGCAGACTCCTGTGAATGATGCATTTATGCTTCTTTTCTGCCCCCCCCCCAACCACTTATGGACCAGCTCCCAACTTGATTTGACCTTCAAATTTGAGTGAGATCCTTATGGGGGGTTGGTCAAGGACCAAAGGGTGCCCTAAAGGGCCCCTTGTTCACACTAAGAAACCAAGATATTCATGGTATTTTTATGTTGCCTCAATTTCTTAGGGACCTAAGCCCTCATGTAGGTATAATAATATACTCTGATGTAATAAAGGTCAATATTAATAAGGCTAGCAATAAGGAAGAATAAGTCGAATGTAAGAAGACCTAATAGAAGCTTCCACTTCTAGAAGGATATTCCTCTAGATTCTTCTTTTGATAGACATATTTAGTATAAATA
>CBVK0100462017.1:0-12306 GCA_900067695.1 Picea abies
CTACCCTTGACTCAAGCTTTCTAACCTTTCCTACAAACCGTGCGATAACAGTGCCGAGTGGCGAAGCGCCGAGAACAAAATTTTAACTATGGTTAGTTTTTTATCTTTAATGCTTGACCAAGGTTATCACAAAAGTTATCGTGTTCTCATCTCTCGAGACTATAAAAACAAAAATTTGGGTTTGATGAATGCCGAGGCGCGAAACCCCGACGATGTCTAACCATGGATTAAAAGTTTTACCCTAGTTAATGTCTTGGGTGAAAATTAAAGGCGAGTTCGCAGCTTCGCGACTCGGGATTTGTGAATTCAAAGATTAAAGTATTTGACTTGCGATATCCCGAAATAAAACACAAGAGCAAACATACTTGTGGACATGATTTGTTTCAAAAGTAGGAAAAGCATTTATGTTCAGGCGACAAGATTTCAGAGTTTTAAGATCTCGGAAGGAACAAGAAAATCAATCTTAGATTTCAAGTTTCAAAAATTGAAAATTTTTTTGGAAGGTAAAAACAAGGGCGGCTCCAACATACAACATGCTTACAACCAAGCTTTACATTCATCCACTCAGAGTTCACCTTTTGAGACATGTTTTGGGTACCTACCCAAGGTTACTTTGGACTTGATGTATGGGAGAGATGTTGATGTAAATGAAAACCGAACAGAGGATAGAGCTCGCAAGTTCATCCAAAGGATCTAGCAAATACATCAGGCAGTCAGGGAACGATTGGAGAAAAGTCAAGCACAGTATAAATCTCGGCATGACAAGCACATGGTTGATCATCAGTTCCAGGTTGGATACCGGGTATGGATTCACATCAACAAGGAGAGATTGAAGGGTGAAGGAAAGAAAGTCAAGCCCATTCGTTATGGACCCTTCACTATCTTGGAGAAAAATGGTACTAATGCTTTTCGTCTGAATCTTCCACCTTATATGCAAATTTACTTAGTTGTGAACATTGAAAACTTGAAACTTTTTTATCCTCCCATGATCATGGATCAAGATGAGGAAGTTTCAATACCTTCAGTTGATGAGTTTGCACCTTAGTACTTGGATGAGTTACAGGAAGATATCATCCTAGACAGGAGGATGAGGACTTCACACAGGGGTGATGTTGATTATCTTCAAGTAGGATTAAAGGGCACACATCCAAGGAATACAAAGTGGATAAAGAAAGACAAAGTGAGGGGACTCTTCGCTCACTTACCTGTTGATTGATGAAAGATTTTGGTGGTCCAAAAATCTCTCAGTGGGAAGGTGTGATCCAAAAAGTATCTAGAGAAGGCTAAGAACAACTCAGAACTTGCAGAGGCAACTCAAGATGCTCAGAATGGCTTCAGCAGACAGAGAAAGGGAAAAAATTCATAGTGCCCAAAAATCAGTGAAAATGACATGATTGCAAAGAGCATGTCGCAATATTTCTAATAGTGCAAATGGATCATCAAACGAAGTTACAGATTGAAATATATACGCGGTCAAAGTTTGGTCAACCTAGCCCAGTCAGTGGGAGATGAGTCAACATCCATATGGATGACATCATCATCCATACAGTACACGTGGTAGGAGCAGGAAGGTGACGTGTCATGCTAAGATCAACATGACATCAACATGGTGACATGGTAGCACTAGAGGCTGCCATGTGTCACCCAATTTTGGCATTTTTGGGTCGATCCTTCGACCAATAGGATCATGCCATGTGGAAGTCCGTATGGTCTGTACCCTGATGTGGAATGATGACATGGAATGATGAGTTGGCAGAACACAACGTGGCCCAATGGGAGGCCTCCACGTGACCCAATCAGAGGCTGTCACGTGGTAGGCGGGAAATGCACAATGACAGATCGTGAACGAAATTTGAAAAAAAATATTAAGTTTGGTGGGTCCTCCAAATCTGGCGGACTACGCCAAACTTGGCCACAAGTTAACCGTTGGGATATGGATAAGCACCACAGCTAAACATATCAAAACAAACTATGTTATATATATATATACATTGCAACAACATAAACCCAAAAGGGGGAGGTCCACGGGTTTGACCCCTGGGCCTCCTCCCCTCTATGCACCTTAATAATTTCTCCCAAACCAACAGGCCAACGACCTTGCTTTGTTTTGAATTCCGTGAAAATTATTTAAGTGTTGAGTCCACCCAGCTAGGGGAGGACGACGCGCGTACGGTATAGCCTTTTGGTCATGCATTTCAATGCAATCCAATCATTAATGCAGGTTGCAGAGAGGGCACGAAAATCGAGACGAATTTCTTCTTGGGCCTGGGAATGCCAAATTTGGATCGAGGCATGGAAACAATCATTTTTGGGTAATTAGATTCCATGAATTCAATGGTGTTGTATATTTTATGATCTGAGCATTATTTTGCAACTTGATTTCATAATGAGGTATACTTATGTATTTTTCCAAATTCCTTTGTTGAGTTAATGAAAGAGCCTACCCATTTGAGAGTAGGACCTGAAGACATAGTCCACTAGGGATGAACTCCGTTAGCAAGTTTTTGTGTTCAAATTTGATGCTTATGTCTCTTCATTTTTTATGTTTTCCTTCTTTAATGGTGCACTTGAATTTATGCTCATTTAATGCAATTATTTATAAGTCACTTGATGAAAAGATCTTGGATCACTCATCATCCTCTTGAACTAAAACCATACCAATATTCCTTTCGGACACGATGATATAAAGCAAGTAATTTTTACTGTAGTCCAGATACTTCAGCAGAGGCGTCGATAGCAAGGAATTATTCAGAGCATCGAAGGATTCCTGGTCTCGCTCATTCTAGATAAAAGGAGTGTCCTTCAAGAGACGCATGAAAACCTTAGTAATATTGGCATAGTTTATTATAAACCGACGTAAAAAGTTATATTTCCCCTGTAAACCTTGAAGCTAATGAATAGTGTGTGGGGGAGGCAATTGAAGTATTGCCTCAACCTTTAATGGATCCACCATGATCCCAGTCTCAAAGACTAAGAATCCTATAAGATGACCTAACCTAACGCAAAATATGCATTTATGAGAGTTCAAATGAATGTGGTAATAGCGACATCTTTTAAAAACTAGCCGAAGGTGGGTAGAGTGATACACTCTCTTGCGAGAGTGAGCTGCGAGATCATCAAGATAGGCTTCAACTATATGCTTGAGATCATGAAATGTGAAGGTCATAGCTCGTTGGAAGGTCACTCTGGCATTTTTAAGACTGGAAGGCATTTTCCAGTATGTGAAAGTACCCTAAGGACAAATAAATGATGTCTTATGTTGATCCTTAGGCTTAATATGAATTTGGTTGTATTCTAAAAATTTGTCCATAAAAGAAAAAACTTTACTTCCCGCACAATCATCGAGAATATGATCAATGAAGGGTGTCGAGAAGTTGTCTTTAGGATAGGACTTATTCAGGTCTCAAAAATACATGCATACACTAATGGTTCCTTGCTTATTATTCACAGGAACAGGATTGGATACCCATTCAGTCAAGGGAATCGAGTAGGTAAAGCCAACATTAAGCAGTTTTTCCACCTCTGCCTTAATAGTAGGGGCCTTCCTAGGATTGACATCTCTAATTTGTTTTCAAACAGGTTTGGAATCTGGGTGGGTTCTAATCTCATGTTTCACAATTCGAGGGTCGATTCCTAGCATCTCTTCATATGAACAAGATAATACATCGTGGAATTCTTTAAAGAGCTCGGTGTAAATCAAAATTTCTTCATGCGAACAATGTGCACCAATATATACATTTTCAACCTTACTAGGAATACGAGAGATATCGATCATGATGGTAGGAGAGATACTCGACATGTTTCCTTCAGCATAAATGTTGTGTGTATCAAGTGGAACTATGGTGTGACCGACTATCTTTCTCAAGGTAGATCTAAAATCATCTTGTTTGATTCTAACAAGTTATGGGAGGAAATAAGAGCGATGGTGCATATCATCCCATGGCATGTCAGAACCATTCATGTCCTCTATGATTGCTTCATCTGAGGGTAAAGTATCATTGAGGCAATCATGTGAGAAAGACGATGAAGTGGCCCATACAGGCTTAAGAACAAGATCCTCCTCGTTTGTCTATGAGGCGACAGGATCTGGGTCGGTATAAGAGTCAAGAAAAGCCTAATACGATATCTCATTTGTCAACAGTAGAATAGCCATTCCATTATGTGACTGACCTTCACAAGATGTAGTCGAGGAAGGTAGGGTCCAAGGATCATTAAAATATGAAGTGCAGAAAGGAACCGACCTCATTGATGAAGCGTACCTACTGGATATGGCATAGATATGATGAATTGGTTCCATGAAATAAAAGGTACCCACAAGGGATGAATACATTCTGACACTAATATTCTCAATTTCCAACTAAGAATTGTCGATCACGAGGATCGACGGTCCAACCGATGCATTGGGGATAGCGTACGCAAAGGACAACTAGTTGATCGTCACAATATTCCCATCGTGAGGAAAGCATAGAGTACGGAATATGGATGATACGACTGCAGTCATAGAATAAGTCTAGTTATGTCCTAGTAACAAGTTATAATCGAGGGGTGCATCAACCACCTCGACATCCACCTCCACTATCTTCCCACCTAACTAGACCGGGAAGGCAAGAAGAATATCGTGAGGGAGAAAAGAATGACCCTCAAAAGCAGTCAACATGGTCAGAGATTGTGAAAGGGTGGGAGAGCCAAGGGATTTCCAACATATCAGGGACATCACACACGTTGCAGTTGTTAGAATATAGAAGATTGTGCTCATTTTACCATTGACGATACCCTCGTCACCCAACCACAGGCCGAAGCCACCCTTCGAGCACCTTGACCTTGACAGAGAAAAGAATCCTAGTAGCAATCCAAAAGCCAAGAGAGGCTAATGCACCAAGCAAGAATAGAACCCAAGATGATCACATAATGCTACTCAGAGGCTAGTGCACACCTTCCCAGAAACTTGCGCACAAGTTGCAACTGCACTTGTGCAAATCCAGTTCTCTCTGCAACTGCTGAGATGAGAATAATGAGAACTGGCGCCCTGTATTTATAGTAGTCTGGGCAGTTTAACTGGGGCTGACTTCTCCTTCTGGGTATTAATAAATTCATATTAAATATATTTCTGCAGCCGACAACTTGTCTAGGGTTTCCTTCACTTCTTTGCTTCCTTCCAGAGTATTCTAATCTCATCATAGGTCACAATGGAGGTTCATACCTCTCGAAGCTACCATAATATTAACACTCCCTCCTAGCTAGGGAGGTATGGTCTTAAGAACAACAGACCATTCAACTAGTAGCAACACGAGCACCATCATTATTATCCAACTGGATAATCTCCTATGACAACTGGTACAATATTAATTGATAGAACACACCTGTGTCTATTCAAGGTAGTACGCAACTACTCAAACCGTGACACATAGTCAAAAATAGTGGAACAAATCCACCACAGTAGTATATCTCTATTGTCTGGAGACAAGCAGTCTCCATAACAATCATCTGGGCCAATATATCACTCACATATGTGAGTTCTGAAAGAATATCAGCCTCATGAACAGTGGAACATATCCACCACAGTAGTTTACATCTATTGTCATATAGTCTTCATAACAAACATCTGATAGAAACCTGCATAGAAACAATGTTATGATACAAATTGAATCATCTGGGCCAATCTTTCACTCACGTCTGTGAGATATGAAAGAATATATGCCCTCAGTATAGAACATCATCAATGGGCTATCTTCCCTATTCTTCTCAACCAAGGAAGAAAGGATTGTTTCTGATTTCTGAGCCTGGACCATTCCTCACCCTAGGCCATTCTTCCTACACTAATCAAAGTGCACCCTAGATAGAATGTATAAACCCTAAGGAATGTTTTGGACCATTCCCCACCTTGGGCCATTCCTCCTACACTAATCAAAGTGCACCCTGGAGAGAATGTATAAACCCTAAGGAATGACTGTCCTGGACCATTCCCCACCCTAGGCCATTCCTCCTACACTAATCAAAGTGTGCCCTGGAGAGAATGTATGACCCTAAGGAATGTCTGTCCCTGATTGTTGAGCCTGGACCATTCCCCACCCTGGGCCATTCCTCCTACACTAATCAAAGTGCGCCCTGGAGAGAATGTGTAACCCTAAGGAATGATTTTCCAGACCATTTCCTCTATTAACCATAAGAGAAAAAGATTGTCCTACATCAACCTCTAAAACAGACCATTTCTCATGTTAACCACAATGAGAAATCGATGTTTGGCAAGGCAGGCCAGTATTCTTGAGTAACCCTCAAGAAGAGAGATTGCCCTAGACCACTCACCATGTTAACCACAATGTGAAGTCGTTTTCTATGATACATCAATAATCAAACTACCTCCCATGTTAACCACAATGGGAATTCACTGTCCATCAGAAATCTCAATCCACTTTTCGAACATGAAAGAATCTGTCCAATCTAGACTATTTTTCAATTACAAAGATAAATAATAATTTCAGTGGTCCCTCCTAATCTGGAGAGTCATTTAAGTCACAAAATAAATGTTTTCAAGAATATTTTTCTGTACCTTCTCCTAGCTTGGAGAATCTTCCCTTTTAGTTAAGGGAGTTATTTCCATGATCCCCATCTTCTCTCAAAAATATGCAAATTTGATTCTGGATAGAGGTTTTGTCAGGATGTCTCCTGTCTGCTCATCAGTGGGGATATACTTAAGCTTCACCTCTCATTCCTGGAATTTATCTCTAATAAAGTAGTATTTGATCTCAATGTGCTTCAACCTTTCATGAAACACTGGATGTTCTGATAATCTTATACAACTCTAATTATCACAATATATTATGGTTGATTCTGGAATCTGATAAAATAAATCGAAGATTAACTTCCTTAGCCATACTGCTTCTGTGCATGCTTCACAAGCTG
The DNA here is from genome assembly GCA_900067695.1 of Picea abies. Classification (NCBI taxonomy): domain Eukaryota; kingdom Viridiplantae; phylum Streptophyta; class Pinopsida; order Pinales; family Pinaceae; genus Picea; species Picea abies. The sequence continues at coordinate 6,901 of CBVK0100462017.1, forward strand.
CCATATACTCTGCTTTTGTTGTACTGAGTGCGACAAACTTCTGTTTCCTGCTGCCCCAAGATATCATAGCGGAGCCCAAGCTGAAACACATACCTAAAGTACTCTTTCTGTCTTTAAAGTACTCTTTCTGTCTTTTGCACTTCCTGCCCAATCAGAGCCTGTGAATCCATGAAGTTGGATATCACTGGATGCGGTATATCTCAAGCCATAGTTTATTGTCCCACGAATATATCCTAGAACATGCTTTGCAACTATCCAATGCTCTTGTCTAGGTTCCATCTGGAACTGACTTAATGTATTTACAACAAAACAAATATCTGATCGAGTATTTACCAAATACATCAATGATCCAATTAACTATCGATATAGAGATGGATCTACTAAATCGGAATCTGGGACTTTCATTTTTCTTATATCTGTAATCATAGGAGTGTCCATGGACTTACAACCCATCATTCCAAATTTCTGAAGGATCTTTATTGCGTACTTTCCTTGTCCAAGGAATACTTCACCACACTTCTGCCATACTTCTAGTCCCAAGTAGTAATGCATGAGACCTAGATCTTTCATATCAAATTCAGAGACTAATTCCTTCTTGCACTGGATAATCAAAGATTCTTCCCCTGTTATGAATAGATCATCAATATATGATAGTAGAATCACAGGTGCGTTATCCATGACTTTGTAATAAAGGTTTGGATCTGCATGACTCTTGGAGAAACCAAGTCTTGTTAGATAGCTGTCCATTCTGGCGTACCAAGCCCTTGGAGTTTGCTTGAGTCTGTTGACCGCTGGTTTAGCACCGAGGTCAACTCATTATCATGAAGATTATAGACCTAGATCTTTCATATCAAATTCAGAGGCTAATTCCTTCTTGCACTGGATAATTAGAGATTCTTCACCTGTTATGAATAGATCATCAACATATAATAGTAGAATCATAGGTGCGTTATCCATGAATTTGTAATAAAGGTTTGGATCTGCATGACTCTTGGAGAAACCAAGTCTTGTTAGATAGTTATCCATTCTGGTGTACCAAGCCCTTGGAGCTTGCTTGATTCCATATAGAGCTTTCTTCAATCTGCAAACGTGAGTGTCTCTGGAATGTACCTCGAATCCTTGAGGTTGTTGAATATACACTTCTTCTTGAATAGCTCCATTGAGGAAGGTTGTCTTTACATCCATCTGGTGTAGATTCCATCCCATGGAAGTGGCAAAAGATATGATAGCTCTGATGGAGGTATACCTTGCCACCGAAGCAAAGTTTTCATCATAATCTTCTCCCTTCTTCTGAGATAACCCTCTGAACATGAATCTTGCCTTGTATTTATCCATGCTTCCGTCTGCTGCATGTTTGATCTTGTATACCCATTTTGAGGTTACCACTGATTTTTCTTTAGGTCTGGGTACAATTTCCCATACTTCATTTTTCATAATGGATTGATGTTCTTCCACCATAGCTTCTATCCATTTTCTCTTTTTGGACTGCTTCTTCAAATGTGGTAGGTTCTTCATCTAGAAGCTTCGTCATGTATGTTGCATAACTTGAGAATCTTTTTGGTCTTTTACTCTTCCTGGATGTTTCTTCTGGAACTTTGATTCTTTCTGCGTCTTGTAAAGTAGCTTCAATCCAAGCTGGTCGTTTCTTGGTGTTTGGTATGATATCTGAATCAATGTTCTCACATGGCTCCATAGGCTGATCAGGTTGATCTTTTTCATTATTTTTCATTTTTTGTGTTTTCTTCATTTGGTTCTTCAAGTTCCTCTTCTTCTATAATTTCTTTGATGGATTTCCTGAAGGCCATCCTTTCATTGAACATTACATCTCTACTTATTTCTATCTTGTGTTGTTCTGGAATATATATTCTATAGGCTTTGGATGAATACTGATGTTCTTCCGCCATAGCTTCTTTCCATTGTCCCTTTTTAACTGCTTCTTCGAATGTAGTAGGTTCTTCATCTAGAAGTTTTGTCATGTATGTTGCATAACTTGAGAATATTTTCGGTCTTTTTCTCTTCCTGGATGTTCCTTCTGGAACCTTGATTCTTTCTGCGTCTTGTAATGTGGCTTCAAGCCAAGCTGGTCATTTCTTGTTCTTTGGTATATTATATCGATCAATGTTCTCACATGGTTCCATAGGATGATCAGGTTGGTCCTTTTACTTATTTTCTCTTTCTATGTTTTCTTCATTTGGTTCTTCAATTTCTCCCTCTTCTATAGTTTCTTCAATAGATTTTCTAAAGGCCATCCTTTCATTGAATGTTACATCTCTACTTAATTCTATCTTGTGTTGTTCTGGAATATATATTCTGTAGGCTTTGGATGAATCACTATATCCCATGAATATCCCCTTCTTTCCTGAGGGTTCTAGTTTATTTCTTTTATCTTTGGGAATATGAGAGTAAACTTGACATCCAAATATTCTTAAGTTTTCTACGTTAGGTTTCTTACCTGAGAATGCTTCTTCTGGTGTCATGTCCTTCAATATGAGATGAGGGCTTCTATTCTGTATGTATATTTCCGTCATTGTTGCTTCTCCCCATAGGAACATGAATAGATATTGATCATTCAATAGGGCTTTTATTGTTTCTTTGATAGATCTGTTCTTTCTTTCTGCTACACTGTTTTGTTGAGGATTATGAGGAACAACCAGCTCCCTCCTAATCCCTGCTGATTTGCAGAATGCAACGAACTCCTTCGAGGTGTATTCTCCTCCATTATCTGTTCTTAATGTCTTGATCTTCTTGTTTGTAAGGTTTTATATTTCTGCCCTGAATTCTTGGAACGTGTTGAATACTTCGTCTTTTGATTTCAGTAGGTACAACCACGTCTTTCTTAAATAGTCATCTATGAAGGTTACGTAGTAAAGAGATCTTACTGGCATCAGTCTGCAAACATCTGAGTGTATTAGATCTAGGGTTTCCTTAGATCTGTTGTTGTTGCTTGGGAATGGTTTCTTAATATTCTTCCCAAGGGCACATCTCTTGCAAATTCCTTCATGTGTAGATTTCAATTCTAGTATTCCTTCAACCATCTTTCTGAGGAAGGGTAATGCTTGATAATTGATATGAGTGTACCTTCTATGCCAAATCTCATTAGGGTTGACTTCATCATGTACTAGATCTTCTTCATTTCATTCTAGTAATCTATAGAGATTTCCTTCATGTCTTCCAATAACCCTAACATCTTCTATGCTGGAATCTTTATGCCATGATAACACTTTTTCATCTATAAAGGCTATTTTGTTTCCTTTGTCTTCTAAACATGATATTGATACAAGATTCTTTTCTAAACCAGGTACATATAAAAAATTGCTTAAGTGAACATGATTACCTGATTCCAACTTGACGGAGGCTTGTCCAAATCCTTCGACGGGGTAGGTGCTTTTGTCTCCAAGCTCCACTTTGTACGATGTCTTTCTCTCATTGAGATTTGAGAGTCTATCTTGATCTCCCATCATGTGCCTGGAAGCTCCACTATCGGTTATCCACATATCGTCTTCAATTGTCCTGGTAAGTGTTGAGTAGTGTAAGAGACTGATTGTTTCACACATGTCTTCGGCTGACTGGTAACTGGTCATGCCTTGATCCAAAACTTCAATTTCGTCATTTCTATCTTCTGAGAGAGTCAATAGGTGTGTTGAGCTAGGGTGCATATGAATATCTTCTCCTTGAGCGAGATGCTCCATCAAAAGGTGTTGGATCTGAGAATTAGGGTTTATGCAACTGCTTCTGCTAGTAACCCTAGCTGCAATGCTTTGGAAGATGCTCTTGTTAGTAACCCTAGCGACAGTTCCTTAATGAGATCAATATCTAGTGGCTATGTTTCCTTCCAGCATTTTAGGCTGACTGAAGGGGTGTGGGCCCATAACCTATTAGAATATAGAAGATTGTGCTCGTTTTACCATTGACGATACCCTCGTCACCCAACCACTGGCCGAAGCCACCCTCCGAGCACCTTGACCTTGACCCGAGCACCTTGACCTTGACTGAGAAGAGAATCCTGGTAGCAATCCAATAGCCAAGAGAGGCTAATGCACCAAGCAAGAAATAGAAACTAAGATAAATAGATGATCCCACCCAGAATCTAGTGCACCGCTTTCCAGCTCTCCCAGAAACTTGCGCACCAAACTGTTGCTACCTGCAACTGCCTACGCAAATTTAGCTCTCACTGCAACTGCTAAGATGATGAATAATGAAAACTGGCACCCTGTATTTATAGTAATTTGGGCAGTTTAACTGGGGCTGACTTCTCCTTCTGGGTATCAATAAATTCATATTAAATGTATTTGTCCAGACGACAACTTGTCTAGGGTTTCCTTCAATTCTTTTCTTCCTTCCGGAGGATTCTAGTCTCGTCATAAGTCACAATAGAGGTTCATACCTCTCGAAGCTACCATAATATTAACACCACATACCACCAGAAATGGAATGACATGTATTATCTATATGGAATAGTATTACCTATAAATATATCAAAACTCATACCATTATCCATAAAACAAACTTGGGTCCATTGCCCAAACCATTGTGCTACCGGAATTCGCTATCGGACTTTCTTCAAGGGTTGACAAATCTGATGAAATATTGAAGTCATGTCACTCTTGCTCCCCCTTTACCTTTACCTTTTCATTTACCTTTGCATATGATAAATATCCCCCCCTTTGTCATCAATGATGAAGGAATCTTTCCATCTTGGGTTTCTCCCCCTAATTGAACTGTCCTTGGGGATACTCTCCCTAACTGAACTCTTCCTGAAACTGATCTTTCAACCTGAACTTTCCTCTTTATGGTGCTTCCTCATGTAGATCTAAGAAATATAAGACAAGCATCCAAAAGAATTCATTTTGGAGTATAAATTACTCCGAGTCTCTGGCGAAGATACTCAAAGGCTTCTCTTGGAAGTGGTTTTGTAATGATGTTTGCCACTTGTTCTTTTGTTCCCACATATTCAACTTTGATGTTATTCTCTACAACATGTTCCCATAGAAAGTGATATTGTATTGTAATAGGCTTTGCTTTGGAGTGCATCACTGGGTTCTTTGAGATACTGATGGCGCTTGTATTATCACAATAGATTGAAATGAGATCATCATACTGAACCTGTATATTTGTCAGAGTTTGTTTCATCCATAGAACATGTGTACAACATGTTGTTGCTGCAATATACTTTGCCTCGATTGTAGATAAGGATAATGATGATTATTTCTTGCTTAACCATGATACTAAACACTCACCCAAGTAGAACGTTGTTCCACTGGTGCTTCGTCGATCATCAATGCAACCTGCCCAATCTGCATCTATGTAGGCAATAAGTGATAGATCCTTTTCTTTTGGATACCATAATCAAAACTCCTATGTTCCTTTGAGATATCTGAAAATCCTCTTCACTGCTAATACATGTGA
>CBVK0100462018.1:0-12305 GCA_900067695.1 Picea abies
TTTCAAATACCTGAAGGTATTCTTGATTGTCGGGCACCGAAGGTCTAAAACTTCTTTTGAATTGAAATGAAATTTTACTCTAAATATCCTTTGAATTATATAGTGAAGCAACAAGCGCCAATGAATCCCCCTTTTGATTTTTCTCTCTAGGAACAAAAGATATATTGAATAAACATAAGGTCTCCATCAATTCACTTACTCTTTTGACATACAATTTGAGTTTTTGTTTTTTGATCTTATATCTTTGAATGAATTGAGTTATAACCAATTCAAAATCACTAGTTATAATCAAGTGTTCAATCGTAAACTCCAATTCTAGGATCATCCATTGAATTAGTGCTTCATACTTTTCTTCGTTGTTGGTACCCGAAAATTCCAATATGATAGTATGTGGATATATGACTTTATCAGTACTTTTATGTACAATTCCAACCCCACTCCCCGATCTTGAGCATGAACCATCAAATGACATTCTCCAATATCTAGCAAAATAATTATCCTCTTGTTTCAAACTTTTTGATTGCTCCAAATCAAGTATATCATAATTTCCGATACTCGCATCTATATAATCTTGCATAATTTCATGATCTTTATTTTTAAATGAAAATGGTTTTCTGGGCTCACGAGGAAATTTCAACATTGTGCCATCTTTATTTGGAAGCATCATGCAACTACCATGATTCATTATGAAACCATTGATCATTGAAGACCGATATCTTCCAAGGAATACTCCATATGATGGGGGAACATCAACCACTATAATTGTGAAAACAATGATAATATGGGGAGAAACAATAATTCAAGAATAGAAGTCCTTGATTTCTCCATAGGCTGGTACTTTTTTGGAGTTGATTGCATAAATACTTTCTCTTGTTTCATAATATTTGTTACATATCATATCAAGTGCTTCCATCACTTCTAGGGGCATGATATTCTTCGTCGCTCTGGAATATAAAAAACAATTGTGAAGCACAACATGATGTTTTTCAATCGAGATATAAAAGGGGGTAAATTCCCTCTAAAATTGAAAGCTGATATGATTTGATTATACCTTGGATTTGCAATAACAACTTCCATTCTTTCACTTGGTTCATCTAAAAGTTTGAGAATGTTTTTTCTCTTCTTTTTACCACTTCTATGAAGGGTAGACTGATTCTCAATTTTCTAAGATCATTGACCACATTATACATCATCTGCGATGTATACATAGTTCTTTGTTGATCACTTGGTTTATTCTTATCTTTTTCTTTTTCTTTTTCTATATTTTCCTTTGGTTTGGTTTTATTTGATTGCTCCCATGTTTGGACCACATTATCTTGCAAGATATTAATCTCTTCGTTTTCTTCAAATATGTACATGGATGTCTCACATCCGTTAGTATCTACAAATTCAAGAATTTCTTCTTGAATATAGTCAGCCTCTTTCTCAATAACTTGTTCATCATAATATTCTTCAAGTATTATTGCATTAGGATTAGTTTCACTTGGGATTCTCTGTCTCTATTGATCATTGTTATTTTTGATTCTTTCCCTCTGTTCTTGAGAAATATTTCTTCTTTGTTCCAGAACTGGCTTCCTTGAACCATGACTACAATTTCATTTCTTCTCAATCTAATTATTTTATTCTACATTTTCCTGATAGTTCTATTCATTTGTGCAATCTCCATTTTCTACTTTGTTTCTTGTGCTCCAACAAGGTCAACTTTTATATTTGGTATGGTTCCTTTGAAGAAACCTCCTCCATCTCCTTGACTTTCAATATGACACATTTTTTGTTCCTCATTCTTCTTTGAGCTTGATTCCCCTTGATCATAGATGGTCAAATTATCTATTTGTCTTTGTACTTTTCCAAGAATAATATCAGGGTCAACTCCTATTTCAAACATTATTTCCTCCATCTCTGTGGCTTTTCCCATTGATTCATCTAGGTTTTCAATCTGAGAGACTCTAACAATGAACTTGACATTGGAGGGAATGCCATTCTTATAACAAATAAGAAATACCAGAGCATTTGGCCTTTTTTCTTCTAGTATTTTGTTCAACGTTTTATTGAATCTCAAATTAAAATCTCTAATTCCTTCATTTTTTCTAAGAAAAATTTGAGTAAAGTCTGTGAGAAGAGTATGGTAAGAAGCATGAGGAGAAAAAATATTCAAAAACATTGTTTCAATATCATCAAAAGACCCAATTTACCTTGTAGGAATTGATGTGTACCATTCATAAGCTTGGTTGACCAATGTTTGGAGTTATAATATTACCATTACATCATCATCTTTGATAAGATGGAAATCACAAACATCCAAAAATAAATCTACATGTATTTTTGGATCAATGGCTCCAACCCCTGAGAATGTCTTCAAAGTACCCTTTGGAAGAATAGGAATATCATGTTGTTCCCCCTGAAGGTTTAGAGGAGAATATCTTACTCTTCTCCTAGGGATTGTATATCTTCCTTTGCGTATTTCTTCGCATCTCTCTTCTCGTCTTTTTTTGTGTCTTTCTTCACGTCTTTCTTCCTTATCACCCATTCTTGAATATTTCTTCTTTTCTTCAAACAAACATTATTCAATTTTTAAAACTTGCAACTACTTACTCCTACTTATGGTTAATGGCCCTTTATACTCATCCAACTTCAATTTCTATTTTGTGCTTGAGATCTTCGAATCTGTCTCTCGTCTCTTCTTTGTATTCTAATGATTTATCGTTCTTCTTCTTGAAGAAGAGTCTGCCAAAATCTCTTTAATTCCTCTCGACTCTGGGATGTTGTTATTGCAAGATCATATAATTGATGTAAAATGATTCTATGGTTTCCCAATCTAATTTCTAGTTGGGGTTGATCTGGTTGAGGCAAAGTCATGAAAAAGTTTTGGTCTAAAACCAATATTTAAAATTCTCCACAATATGGTTGCCAAAAATGTTGATGTTTGAATATGTCAAGACCGAAACGAAAACCTCATGAGGATATGAATCCCCTTGCGTTTTTAAAGAGGTGGTTCTCCTCTTTGGATTATGATTTTATTTGAATATTTTATATCAAAAAATTATATATATATATAATTCTAGAGAAGTGGACCAAGAACCTCAAACACCACACAATATAGAAAATGATAAAATCATCACATCCATCACAATTTAATAAAAATTCTGATCACATTCAGATAAAAAGAATGTTCCAATGGCACAAGAGAACTTTGAAAGAGTACTACTTAATTCAAAAGAAGATTTTGATAGATCGACTTCAAATATTCTATACTCAAAACTTAGAGTTATAAAATACAATGATCTCAACTTAGTTCTCTTGGATTTCTCAAAAATGATAATGTATGTTAAAATACTTGAAATTTAAAGGTGTTTGTCCATTAATGGACTGGGATTGGGGCTCCCGTGGACCATAAAAGTATTTACAAAAAATATGATGAAGTGAAGAAAATGGAGTGGATCACGAGCAAGATGATTATGATGGAATCTCTCTCTCTCTCTCTCATTTGCTTGTTGATGCACCCTTTATATCTTTTCCCATTGTGGTTATGTGGCTGGTTGTAATTGCTTCCATTGGAAATTCAAAAATCTTGGTTATATCCGTGTTTAACCATTCTTGAATAAATTATATTAAGGGGGGGAAATCACTTCTTGATTTACTTTGATATTTAACAATTCACTTTCAATTTCTCTATGATCAATGGATAAATTTTGCAATATAGTTTCAATGTCATCATTTTTATTCATGTACTCAACAAGATAATTATCAATGTAATCATAAGTATACTCAACCATACTATCAAATTTTTTGGCCAATGATTTCTTCAAATTCTCGACTTTCTCTTCAAATTGCTCTCTGCTCATGAGGATTGAATATGATATTAAGTTTGGATATGAAACTTCAATAGTGCTTCCCATAATATGAAAACCAATAATCTTTGAGTATGTCTTAGTCTTTTTCCATGATAGTTCTTTTAATTTATTTAGCAATCCCTTTAATGTATTAATCCTTTCCATCCAACATGCCTTTAATTTTTTCATATGGCTCTGGGAGGGAAAATATTCCTTTTTTCTTGCATGATCTATCATTGTCGAGACTTTTGATATAAACATAGCAACTCCATCTATGAAAAATCTCTCTTCATTATTTAAATATGAATTTAAGTATTCTTTAGTGTTTTGAATTATGAGCTCGAGAGAGGAAATTGTTTTTTCCAAGTCCCATAAATCTAAAACAAGCGACATTCTTTTCTTTATATTCTCTTCAACAAAATGTTGACTAGCAATGATTAAACTTGGAATTCCTTTTACTCTCATATTTTACTTTGGAGTTCCTTGAAGAGTTCTATTAGGTTGTATCATGACGACCAGGGTAGCAATATGGGTGGGGGCATGAGAGTTGAATCCAATTCTTTGACTCTCTCCTTAATCCTGAGATTTCTTTCTTCCATATTGAATATTGAAACATCCAATGCATCCTTTGTGACCTTATGAATTGAGGATAATTTCGATGGAAACATATTTTTAGTATCAATGGTAGACCATGAATTTCCCTTCTTATTCTTCGAGGTTCTTTCAAAATACAATTTCTTTAAACACTTATCAAATAGATCATTATGCATAGAAAAGGTCTCTTCACCAGAGAAGACTTCATCTTGAACAACTAATGCAACAGTTTGTACATTTTCTTGGGCACATTTTTCATCATCTAGAAACTAGATATTTTTAATATCAACATCTAAGTCCATGTTTTCAAGAAAAATATCATCTTCAGGTATTTTTGGTTCTTCTCCCTCTTGTTGAGAGTTAACCCTTTTCCTTTTCACTTGTAATTTATGAGGGTTTTCTAGAATTCCTTGAGGGTATTTCTTTCTCCATCATCACCTGAATTATTACTTGAGGGTTTTCTTTTTTCTTTCGATGTGGACTAAGAATTTACTTTAGGAAAAAAAACCTTCGTGAGAAACAACGAGTGATTGAGATTTTATTTCACTTGAGGGTTTCCCTCTTTTCCTATGACCTTCAGTAGTGATCACAATTGTATCTATGTCACAAAAAGTTTTATCAACACCTTGAACATGGGGTCATGACTATCACCCTCTTCTTCTCCAAATACGAGTGTATTGATCATTGTGGGGTTGATCCCAAATACTACGATGTAATTATAGAAAAGGTTGTTATGGTCAAACCCTTTGATTTCTTCTACAAACTTCAAATTAAACTGGTCAAAGTAAGAGGCATATTCATCAATTTTGGGAATTGATCTTAAGATAAATTCACCAAATTTCCAAGGTAGAGGAATGAACTGTTTTTTCCTTCTTTCATAAAAAGCATGAAACAAAAAATTATACTTCCTCTCCATCTCTTATGATAAATTAGTTGTTTGACACATAATAAGGGAGAGATATATGATTTTCATGAGAACAAAAAATCCTAATGATATTGTAATTATCCATTTTCTCAAGAATTCCCTTTTTATCCAAAAAGATGGATGCTTCCAATCAAAGCCCGGAAACATTTTCTCCAAAGAGTAATTTCTTAATTTATGAGACAAAGTCATTGTAAATTTCATAAAAATAATGGATAACTTTCTGCCTATGGAGAGATTGATACCACATAGTCACGGGGTCGATTTTTGAGTTTAACCTTTTTCCAACACTCAAAACTCTAAAAATATGACAATGTGTGATGTCAAATATTAGATAAGTTGTCATATAGAACTTTTTCTCACTTTTGAAATTCATCAACTATGTGGAAATTTCATTCGATATGATCTTTGGCCAATTGAAAACAACATTCTCATGAAATGTGAAATGTAAAATATATAGTGCCAATCGGGGAATAGTTGTCGTAGAATCCTAACCAGTAACTCCAGTAAATAACCAAGCAATTTATCGATAAGGGTCCTTTAAATAACTAACCTGGATTCTAGATAAATCTTCCATCATTGCAGTAGGATCTTGTAAATGTTCCTATAGGAGCTCCATTCCATTATTTTTCCTTCTAAGAAAATCTATGGCTTCTTCTCCTTTGTATGTTAAGTTCGGCTCTGGTACTATAGTTAACATTTTCTCGAAGATAGAAAACACCAATGAAATTGGGGATCTTCTTTGTAGTGGAATGGTTCATCTATTTTGGAAAAATTTATTAATGCTCTAGGTGACAAAATATTTTCACTCGAAAACCTCAAGGATGCAACCAATGAGAGCTATTCATGATGTCCAATCCTTGTTATTATATTTATCTAAAAACGTTGAATAATACCAATATTCCCTTGACCAATGGTAATTGTGATCTTGTCTAGGGAATAGATTCAAGTTATCCTTGCATAAATGCTATTTTCTTTCGACCATATTCAACAAGTTGACAAGATTATTTGTAATGCCAATTAAAACAATGAAATAATATTTACGTTAGATACTTTATGAGAATATTAACCTCAATTAAATGTGATTTACCTTGATAGAAACATCATTAATATCGACCTTTTGAGAATTTAATTTAACAATAAAATTTGTAGAATTAACATTTCATATGACTTGAGAGCTGTGAAAGAGGAAGGACACATCACAATGGGGTGGCAGAGTAGAAGATTTCAAATGAGAATGCAAGTCTGAGAGTCTGCGAGTCCACATAGTCTGTTGTGATAAGAAAAATGGTTAAGTATCAATATTTGGCGGATGAACTTATGAAGACGGGAAGATAGAACGAGAATAAAATATGAGTCTACGAGTATGCCAACCCACAAATGAAAAATAAACTAAGTGTTGGGAAGAGGTTCAAAGAAGAAAACTGATAGACCGCTCGTCCACGAATCCGCCAGCCTGCGAATATAAGAAAATGACATAAGTATGGAAAAAGTATAAGTCGTGGAGGTAATACATGAAAATTATGAGAGGGAAACACACTTAGGAAAAATACAAGTGTAGAGAATTAAAAACAAAGAAGAACTTATAAGGTTCGAAAAATTCTTCCCCCTTTTTAATCTCCTCATCAAAAGTGGGTGTCTTGGATTTCTTAAACTCTTTAGGGTTGTGGCTCTTGGAATGCTTCCTCCTCTTTCTTCTCCTCTGAGAATGTGAACTAGTCTCATTGCTAGACAATTCCTTGGAGTTGTCAGATCCCTCACTAGAGGATTCTCTAGAAGAATCCTTGATGGTAGCATGCCTCTTGGCTCCATGTTGGGCCTTCTTTTAGGTTCTTCTTCAGATGTTGCTGATTTCAGAGCCATGATTTTGTATCTCTGGTGGACTCTGGGTTTTCTTGGAATGATGTCTACCCACATTATTGGCTGCTAGCCCATGCTACAACTGCCTCTGTATGCCTGACATGCTTTGTAAAAAAACTACATTTATTTCAATTTGCTTTTCTTGTTCTTTTATAAGACTTTCATTGTATGTTTTAAAGCTTTGTAATTTTGTCATGAGGCTTCTTATGGTTTCAACCAAATCTTGAGGATTTTCCACCACTCTCTATTTTTCAGACTCTTCTTCTTTGTTATGGGAGCTCTCCCCCATCTCATGAGGTGTCACCATTCTTTATGTTGTAATTTTTCTTGCTATTCACTGACTATATGTGTTGATAAAAACATTTCATGTTAGTTAATTATCCACTAATTTATGAACAAAACATGTAATGTTTTAAGGTGAAATCAACTTCATCATTTAACATATAACAACAACATACAATTAAAGTTTAAAACAAGTAAAAACAACATAACGTCTCAGCCTTCTTTTCAATAGTAAATTTTAGATAAGATCTTATGAATAGGGTAGGGTAAGGTTCCCTCCCCCTTAACGTTTCTCTAAGAAAATTTATTCGACTCTTTCATGAGCCCAAGAAAGCCAAGTGTTGTTGCCTGCTCTGATTCCACTTTGTAAGACACCCAACCCCATAAGTAATTTTTAAGGGATGGGGTATTACATTTTTTCTTTTTCCTTAAACATAATCTATGTTTCCTCTCGAGGACATCAACTTCTTCAGCTTGTTTTGAGATTTTTGACGACAACAACTATGTCAAAATTTGCGCTCTAGATTGAAGGTCATAGCCTTTTAAAGTCTCAAGGTCTTAATTGTCCAAAGGTCTCCCTAATGGCTTTTGGATAATCTGGTTCAATAACGATGAATTACTCATCACTTCTACTCAATCGATGGATAACCACTTCTTGAGCTCTGGGCTTATCCTCTCAAGGTGAATCATCTCGATTAATAGTTGAGATTAAACCTTTCCCATATATGTTCGACGATTCACATTTTTTTTTTCAGAATTCATGGATAACGCAATGATATCTATAATACATCAAAATCCCACTTTTAATATCTTATTTGTTTAATCCTTATTAGAGTTAATTAACCATTATTTAATTTAAAATCTTAAGCATCATTCCATTTTGACTTAGTTGAGTTTATTGGCCCGGTAACAAGGAGAAATTACTCTTCCTTTTACCTCTGGAATTCCACATTGTGAAATGGTTTTTGGTGTTAGTTAGGTATCATTCTTATTATGATTATCTTATAATCTAATTACTTATATTATATTATAATATAATTAATTAAACTATAAATCACTTAATTTTATTAACCTTGATTAACATTTAACTCTAGGACCCTAGCTTCTTACTTCGCACCAAAATCTTAACACACACACACACACACACTCATATATATACTTACTAATTTATTAATGTAGTACACCACGTCAGGGTTTAAAACTCTGAGTGTACCATGCAAATTATTAACCTTACATGATTCGTTGGAGGGAGTGTAGCACTAGAGATTAATATTATAAAATAAATATATATAACTTTATGCCACTCATGCTATCACACTTCGAGCATTCACTGCTCTCTCATTACTCCAATGGCCAATTATGAAAGAGAAACATTTAATACTATAAAATATATGTGGGACCTTGTAGTACCCAGGCTATCGTACTCCAAAACCTTCGAAGTTTAATCATGTGTTCTCCTCTCGTTCGTCCGAAAACCAATTACAAAAGAACATAATTTAATATTATAAAATACATGTCGGACCTTTTAATACCCCAACTATCATGCTCCATAACCTTCAGAGTTTAAACATGCACTCTCCTCTCATTCTTCGGACAACCAATCATGAAAGAGAATAATTTAATATTATAAAATACACGCGGGACCTTTTTAACACTCATTCCATCGCTCTGAGAGCTTCACTCTTCATTCAAACACTCCCTTTCATTTACTCCGATGGATAGACTCCAATAGGATTAGATTTAGCGATTTAATTATTATAATATTCCATAATATAACCTTCAACGATCGCCCCAAAAGATTCAAACTTTATTTGTGTGCTCTCATCTCCAAGCTCTGACGGTCAACTTCAAAAGAGAAAAGGATTACTGATAATAATATTTATAAATATATTTTTTTTACGTTGAGTAGGATAAGAGGGTATATATATAATTCCAGGCGTTAAATTGCTGATAATTAAAATACTCTAACAATAAAATCCTTCAGGAACGTAGAACAACCTGTCCAGAGCATGAATTCTAAAAACTAGGAAAACTTAACACAGTTTAAACTTTTGTACAGAAGGGGAAACCTTCAAGTCTTCCATTACTCATGCACCAGGGAATGATTTCTAGTTTGTGATATAATAATTTACAACCTTATTATTCAAATGTTAGAACATTTAAATGGTAAATTTTAGAATTTACTAGGCATTATCATACTTTATCATTCATTCAACTTTGTCCAGAAAACAAAGAATTACACATTTACATATATAAATTTATGCAAATTATTTGCTTAATTTTTTTTCCATCATTTTACGTTTCTTGGAAATAAAATTCTCCATGTTAAGACTATGTTTTTACCATAAATTACTAATCTCCTATTTACATGCATCTCTTTGCTATTTTCATGGAGTAGTTATTATTTCAAAATCTTTCCCCTTTGGATATTAATTTACTGTGTAATTCCTGGTAAAATTTCCTCTCTTACCAAATTCTAATGAAACTTAATTAATCACAATGCTTCAATTTATAAATTCCATTTTATTTCCAACTAAGAACTTATATTTTCATTTCTTGTTCTTTTCTTATTATTTATTTTTAAATTACTTTTCTTCTCTTTAACACTAGTGTTATTTTTCTAAGGTCCAAATATAGATCTGATATCAATTAAATTTTCTGGTATAAAAGCTTCAAGAAAAACTAAAAATAAAAAACATTGTTATGCATAAATATACCTCTTTTGTTTTAGATGTTCTGTAGAGGTTCTAATTGTTCAATCATCCCCATTAGGACTATAAAACTCAATCAACATCAACATTCACTCCCATAAATTTCTTTTACAAACTCAAGAAGTCAAGAAGTGAGGCTGTAAATCAAAATGTAATTCAGCTATAACATTCTCACAATTTCCCCTAAGTTTCTTAGGCCACTTTTAACAGAAAATTGAATTTACATTGCTTTGAAACACATTCTAAAATATTTATGAAATTAACATTGCAGAGGTTTGGAAAAAAAATACAGTTGAGGTCATTTCCCGCTTCTGAAATTTCCCTCCCCTTTTCTATTTTCTCGAATTCTTTTCTCCCTTTCCTTTTCCTCTTCTATACTTACCCATTTTTTCCCTTTTATTTTTTCCCTCCTGCTATCCCTTTCTAGTTCTACACTTAGTCACATTTTTCAAACCGTAGGTTCCCGATTTGGCAGACTTACTATTTATCATGTCCATCTATAAATTCACATCATGAGTCCGACTGACCGCCATGTTGTTCCATACTTGGTCGATTCTACAATCACGGATTCTCGAGTTGGCAGGATCGAACTCATGCTCCCATGTTCCATGATATACACATTGCTCCAAAAGGTTCTGCGATCTGCATTTTGATCCCCATACTCCCCAAAATTCCAAGTCTCATTTCTCCTACGATGAGTCCATCCGATTGCCACGCCATTCTATACTTAGCCAATTTCACACTTTATACTATCGTGGACTTGCGGGTTCCCAGGTTCACAAAAATATCAAATTATATTTTGCTCTTGTCTGTCCCTGCCACCCTCGTTCCCTTCCCAATGCACATTTACTATGATTTTAATGCTAATAAATTACGATACAAGTTCAAAATTATTGTCATTAATAGGCAAAACACTCGAGGAGATATCCTATTAAAATGCATTAAAGAAAGATTTATGGAGAATTATATTACCCCCCTCCAACGTTCATTTTAAACATAATCTAGAGCATGGGAAAATTCTCGACAACTTATGGCAACAACTTGACAACAATTCTGTGGAGATACATTGAAATGTTTTTGGTGCGAGGACTAGAGTTTTCAATGATCCAAAGCATATTCCTACTACACATCCCCTTCTTCCGAGAAGGAAGTAATCTAGACATCTAGAATTGTGTGTGTAGGTTGTGTCCCGGAAGTCTTTGACTGTAAGGAGTTGGTCACCTGGTGCGCTGAGAGATATATTCCAAGCCAACAAATTATTCAGTTGCAGGACCATTCCCCTGTCTCTCTATCACCTCAAGTATTTCGTAAGATGTTGAGACTTCCCAAGCTAACGCTCACCTTCAAGGGAAAATATTGCATGGAGTTCTTAAAAAATAATGACAATGGATTGGACCTCTTACATGAATTCTTAGAGAACCCAGTGGTCGTCCCCAAGGACATCACAAGATTTCAGGTTGGCTCATTTAAAAATCCCTTCCGGGAAATTGCATCTCTTTTCACGAGGATAACAGGAAAAGAAACTACAACAAGTGTTATCACTGAAATTTCGTCCGGAAATGGTAATAGGAATCCAACATCTCCAAACACCTAATAGTTTATTCATAGCCCCAAAAATAAATTTCCAAAGGGCACAAAAACTATACAACTGTCTATAAAATTGACATGTGCTCAAAATCCAAAGGAAGCACACGCACGTGCTCAAGTCAAAAGCACAAGAAAAGTGAACATGCTCCCGATGTGCGACATTGTACGAGAAAATATGCGCACACCTGAGAATGATGCATTTATAGTTCTTATAGGCTCGTCACCCACTTCTGGTTTAGATCCCAAGTCAATTTGACCCTTAAATTCGAGCTGAATCCGAGTGGGGGGATGGTCAAAGACCCAAGGGTTCCCTAAAGGGCCCCTTGTTCACAGTAAAGACTGGTTGGATAATTCCATAAATATTTTCTATAAAAAGAGGCCATGGGTGCACTATGAATTCAATAATATCATTGTATTGTTATGTTGCCTCTATTATTCTACAAGGAACCTCTTTCCTTCTTAGAGCATACTAGCATCATCTCATTAAGCTATTCACCTCACCTCTTGAGGGAATAAGCT